>KZ872383.1:34229-47846 GCA_003456935.1 Machilis hrabei
GTCAGTGGAGGATACCGCGCTAGCCAGCCAATACCTGAGCCAGCACGAAAGAAAACGCGGGAATAGATACATTCAAGTCATACTGTTTATCCTCCAAAGACGTCACAGGGCTACTGCGCAGAGGCTCGGTGACACCTACCGTTTATATTCTAGTTTCCGCGTTTTAACCCACCAATATAAACCATTTGAAATCCATGTAAAAATGTGTAGCCGTTTCAATCGTTTGGCTGTTTCCTACGATAAATTAAAATTCCCTTCTGATCCGACAATTACAGAGATGAAATATATTATGAACTTTTTTTTATTTTTTATTTGATAAACCATGAACTTAAAAAAAAAATCAAATTATTTGCTTTGATCACAGAACTTTAAAGGGGGTGTTACTCTGTCCCCTTCCTGTGTGTACAAATGTGAGCCCACTCCTCCACTAGCAGAATTCTATAGCTATTATATCTGAAAGTAGGAAAACATTATTGAGGTACAAATATACTTTTAGAACAAATTTTACACGACTTTTTAACAATTGCATCCCTAAATGTCAAAGTACGGTACTTCTCACTGTCAGATGTGAACTTTGTGGGGGTAGTTCTATATATTTTCATAAAATGCTTTTTGAAGAGTTTTTCTCCTCTACGGTGCTCAGAATAAATTCATAACATTAGTACTAGGCCCTTCTCTCCTCGATGAACATAATGCCATGGACAATATTTAACGAAAGGAATGTAGCGGAAGTAACTACTACACTTGCCTTGAACAGAGTAAATATAGAATGGCATTGTTAGTAAGCATTAGGAAATAAACGATCAACGAAATACATATTATTCTATACGGAACTAAGTGATTGCAATTATCTTTGAACGGAATGGATCGGAACGAAGCATTCAGAGCAAATGTAAAGAACTAAGTGGACTTCGAATGTGGTAGAGAGACTATAGAGAAATACAAGGATCGAACATTATGTCATATTTAATGTATAAGGAACAAATTGTAACGGAAGTGATTACAATTATCCTTGAACGAAGTGGATCGGAACAGCGTGTTCAGAACAAACATAAGGAATACAGCTGATTTGGAACGGAGGTTGCTAGAGTCAGTACAAAGAGCGACGAATCGTAACGCAGTAACTTCAGCAATCATAGTAGTTGAGTATACTCAAACCGAGTACATACAACGGGCTAAAGGTATAGTAAATAGTAATAGTAAATAGTAAATAATGTAAGAAAGTGTACAGGAACATAGGGTTTAATGTAATGTATTCAGAAAAAATTGAACGGATCGGAAATGAAACGTTCCAGTTCAAAAATGTACTGAATGTATAAAAATTTGTTTATTAATTGAACGGAAATACGATACCTGACTTTGGTACGTTGACGGTATAAAATTAAATAGAATGAAATGTTCACGGGATAAATACGGAATTCCGCATGAAAAACACATAAAACTGAAGTATTTTTTATGAGTTCAAATGTTACAAATGCAAGGTACAACTTTAAGTACTCGGTGAAACTTCACAAAATTCTTCAAGTATCCCCGTTTGAGCTCAATTATTGAATTTATGTTTTTTCGCTAAAAATAAAAAGTTAGAAGTGGAATGACATAGATCAAGTACAACAGTAGTTAATAATGTAAAACATGCTAACACAAATGGCTATTCATTATCGATTCCAAAGCAAATTGAATGTGACATGTCAGAAAGCGATTAGACAAAGAAGTGACGTTTGTATAGCTTGTGGTTAATTTAGCCATAGCTCTTCTTAAGTGTTGTCATATGTTTGTCAGCAAACAGCATCCTGGTTAACTGGTTCGTTATGAATGGTTGTCATAAGAACTTTTCGCGCAACGTTGATTCTCACAGTAGTATAACAATCGTAACATTTGAAGCTACTACGGCGATTTTGAAATGTGAAATCGGCCAGATTTATGAACTATCTGTAACAGACATCTTAGGACATTTAACTTTAAGAGGCTTGATTAATTCACAGCATTGAAAATTATGTTCACATTCTATAACAACAGGTTGCACTCTCTTTGTCTTTTTTATTAGAGTCATCAAAATTTTTTAAACATAAGAAACTCTAGGCTTCAAATTAAAATTGTTGGGGGTGCTGTAGAATCTTATGTCTAACATAAATATAGACCAGGGTACTATTACCACCAACTCTTCAGTTAGGGTTCATAATGGATGGTTACTAAATATAAGCTGNATAAAACCAATTCAAATTAACGAAATACATTCGAGAAAGAAGTACATACGCACAATAACCTTCATGGTGACCATCCTTTTATCATTGTTCACTGTGGTTATTATGGTTGCGATATTCACTTATTAAATGCGTAAAGTACCAGGAACGATTTTGTCATATCCAAACAAAATAGTTCCTGGTACTGTACGCGTCACTGTGAATTAACTAAAAAAACACTAATAACTGGATTTAAATGTAAAGATAACTCATTCAAGAGAACGAAGAATACCTCCTCCAAGGTTTCACTATCAAGTCTTGATGTAATGGTTGGTAACAATAAGGTGGAAATAAGATAAAGTTTTGAAATGTACTGTAACTGCGAATATTTTGGTTTGGTAACTGCCATGTGCTGTTTTCACGCAAGTGTAGGAAACATACGTATAGATATACCCTTATTGAACAGGTTACGTGAAATATACCTGGGTTTGGTACCGCAGATGATTGTTCGAGGTTCGAAGAACCGAGAAACAATCATTTATACGGTAGCAAACCCGGTTATATCTGACGTAACCTGTTTAAAGAGGGTATATTACTCTTAAATCAACAAAAAAAAGGATTCCAAACTTTAATTATGTTTTTTTTTTAATATGAAAGCATTACAAATAATAAACTTTGTAGAGAGAAGTCATTATGAAGGGGGTGGATTAACGTTTATTTCTAAATTCNTCCGCAAGAAACGCCCACTAGCTAAGTAGATGGCGCGATGTGCAGTCTCTTATTAGTAATATATCACATAGGTAATTTCTCTGTGTGGATTGTTTGGCGAAGGGTGTATGTGTGCATGTCGGATTATTGTGTGTTTTACAGGTACAGTTCTGGGATGTTGTGTTTCAATGGATTATGATATTTATTCTGGGAAAATGAAGATAAGTTGTACATTTATAATTTGTTATGTACAGTAACAGGTATAATTTTGGAACATCATTTATTTATATATAAAGAATAGTATTTTCATCATGACATAAATTTGGAATGCTTGACAAAAATATTTCTTATTACAGATACGTGAATACCATTCATATTAATGTCTCTATGGCAGACTGTGGTTTGCGTCGCACAATATAAATTGTATTTGTGTGTATGTAGTAACGATTGAGTCATATTTTTGTGAGGATATAAAATAAGCTTTCTTCAGAAAAAATGTACTAAAATGTTAATGTGTATTTCTAGTAACGGTTGAATCTATACCTAAAAGTGTTCTCGGCTTCGGTGTATTATTAGAACAAGAGTTCTCTTTCGATTTAAGTTGTAGGAGTGTTGCGATTCGTATGTGCAAGGCCGTTTCGCAAACCGGCACACGGATGGTTTTTGACGTAAAAGTAGCAACCTGAAACACGGTTGGTTTTTCACGTACAAGTCGCAAACTGTAACACGGATGTTTAGTGTTATTGTCCAAAAGTTGTCTCGGCTTCGATTTATTACTAAAACGACAGTTCTCTTCCGATTTAAGTTGTAAGAGTGGCATTGATTCAAAACATTATGCTAAGATTAGTGTTGGTTGGTTTCAGGAAAGTGGTGTGGAAACGTTAATTGTAATGGTCGCGAAGCGACAATAAATTTACTGGAGTCATTTAATAGTTTATGAGGCGATAGCCGAATAAACTATTTAATGACACGAGTTTTTAGTGCTACAGAAATTCCATTTTTTTACGTTAAACGTACCCCGATACCAAACCCGGAAACTGGGATAACGTCCCTGGTATCAGAGGAGTTACCGGCAAAACACAAAGGAATCCGCCATTTTGATGGTTTAAATATTATTAATTACAAACAATTTGTTGGTAACTGTATGCTTGTTTATCGATTGTTCGTTGCATGTGTACAACAGGTATGCCATCAAACAGTCTGGACCAAAATGCTTCCCTAATGAAACCAATCATAACTGCTCTTTTCATGCGTCATCTTTCGCTTTACGGGAAGTGAAAAGTCTGTAAATGAAAAATGTGCTTGGTTTACTTTGATGCATACACTCATAAATAGCATATTGCATATCGGTTAGGTATACAACTGCCTCTCACAGATGTACAGTCAATTCCATGTCTGTAACAATGTAAAAGTAAATGTGTGGCGAATACACACACGTACAGTGGTACATCTCTGATTTGTTTCGTTTCACATCCCATTAAGTGTGTACAACAAAACAGATCTAACAAGTTATCCAACTCCATTACAAATTCTACAAAGCTACATTTCACGGTATCTACCTCTATTGCCTTTGAGGTCACATAAGTATGCAATCGGAAAACTCTTTGTAAAATGAGTACAGATACTGAAACATAAAGTTAGGGTCATACTTTTTCAAAGCCATAGTTGCCATTTAGTAATAAGAGTAACGTAATATTCAATCGTCCAAAATTGGTTGCTGGCCCATTGAAAAAATCTTGTTTGGCAATGGGATTTTTTTAGTATTATAGCTGAAGCGTCAACCTGAAACAAACTTACACATTCCGTTTTTAGCAGGTTGGAGCTGCCATTTCGATTGATAAATCTCAGATTGGTACATATTATAAGTTTTTGTATATGAAAAATATATTCAGAAAACATAAAGGAAGTGTTGTGTTGCTGTTTTTCATTTATTTAAGTGGGATGAGCAACACATTTTCCTAAAAATGATTGATTTTGTATGAAAACTGTAAAGGAAAGACTCCCTAACACTCATGATTGGTATTTTTTAGCGGAACGTAGGTATTCTTATACATCATTTTCAGCCATGACATCCAAAAAGTCAAGATGGGGGAGAGTTGCCAAAAACATAGCGGTGCTTAGATCATACTTTTTTATTTTGAGTGGGAAAAGAGATTTAGCTGCCATCTAACGATAAAGTACGAACTACTACTCATTCCCTAATGCTAGTCGCAGTTGTTGAGGTTCATTGATACAGCGAACAGTACTGATTTGCACGTGCAAATAAGAAAAGCAGGTAAGATGATAAACTCCTAATTATGTTATCTTTGTAGTTAAGGCTATTAGCTGTTTATGAATGGGAATACATTTCAGTACTTATGGTTTACAAAAACTGTATGTTGTAACACATATTTAAGATATTAACAGGAATCGATAAACAAAGACATATACATTAGGTGGGAAATCTAATACTAAAAGAGCCTAGTATCCTAAATCGTACTGTCAACAAGTTCCAAAATCATAGCCGTAAGATTTGGGAGTGTGTTTTAAAAGACGGTCTTTTTCTTACAGAATGGCCAAACGACAATATGGAAACTGGACCCAATCAGATATGGAGAAGGCTTTGAAGGCATGCATGGAAGGAACAATGGGTTTTAATAAGTGTTGTGAAACTTTAAACATTCCGAAGCCGACACTGAAACGTCATTTGGATGGGAAAGTTAAGCGTGAAAATGCAGGGGACAAAGTGAATGTTCGGCTTCCAGTATTGTCACTCGAGGTGGAAAATAAAATTGAGGCCTATATTATAAAACTAGAGGCTTGTTTTTTAGGCATGACAATTACANATTGTAGGAAGCTTACATACCAAGTAGCTGAAAAATGGTATAACACAAATTTTCAACCAGGAGCTCAAAATGGCTGAGAGAAAGTGGTATTATAGCTTCATGAAGCGCCATCCAAACCTATCATTAAGGCAAAGAGAATCTACTCCGCTGTCGCGGGCGAATGGTTTTTGTAGGGAAAATATCAACCATTTCTTTGATGATGATTATATGTAGCGTTTAATGGCGCTTCGACACTATGAGGGTCATTTTGCGCCGACCATTTCTTTGATATCCTTGGAAAGATTTAGTGGTGGAAATCAACTTGATGCGACAAGGATTTACAACGTGGATGAATCCGGATTTGCTACTGTTAAAAAAAGTGTCAAAAAGTAATTTCTGTAAAAGGTACAACAACAAGTTGGACCCTTGGCCAGTGGCGAGAGGGACGTGAATACCACACTTGTAGCTTGTATCAATGCAACAGGAACCTTCGTCCCCCCAATGGTAATTTTCAAGAATGCCATCACATCTAAAAAACGGAGCTCCTTCTGGAAGTATTGTCGAAGTATCAGAGACTGGCTACATGAATAGTGACATTTTTGTAATTTGGCTAAAATATTTTATTGCTTGTGTAAAACCAAACCCAGAATTGAAAGTGCTCCTGATCCTGGATGGACACACATCATATTCTAAGAATCGTGAAGCTATAGACCTAGCT
The DNA here is from genome assembly GCA_003456935.1 of Machilis hrabei. Taxonomy (NCBI): domain Eukaryota; kingdom Metazoa; phylum Arthropoda; class Insecta; order Archaeognatha; family Machilidae; genus Machilis; species Machilis hrabei. Next base: position 40,640 of record KZ872383.1, read on the forward strand.
AATCGGGATGGAGTAATGTTGTTACAACTACCCGGCCATACTACATACACACTGCAGCCACTGGATGAATCAATATTTAGACCCATGGAAACGTATTACGAGCTATGGCTAATTGCAAATCCAGGTAAAATTGTGACCTAGGGTAATGTCTCTGAACTATTGGGTGAAGCGTATGGAAAGACAGTGACTGTTGGAAATGCACAGGCCGGATTCAAAGCATCAGGAATCTGGCCAGTTTATCGGCATATCTTCAAGTGATGCATTAACAATTCCTAAAATCGATGAAAAAGACCCAGACGGAAATCGTGAAGCAGGTGTTGTTGAAGAAAATACATTATCAATGAACTCTACTGATGCTTCTTTGCTCAAAGTTCCAATTGAAGTAATATATCCTCCTCCAAAACGTACGCCAAGCGTCACAAAATGACAAAAGAAGGCTGCGATGAAGGTCGTTATTCTGACAGTCACTTCATACCATCAGCGGCTTCTTGCTGCTGAAGACAAGAAAAGTGTTAATAACAAAGTGAAAGCGATGAAGATGACATAAAAATTGCTTACCGTCAATAAAACTTTGCACAGCTGAATACAGGTGGTACCAGCAATGCACCAGATATTGTTGTATAATTGCAAGAAGAGGACTGGTATTGTTTTCTTTTTGAAGAAACCAGTGTTCAGGATATGATTCAGTGCACCAAGTGTATGAAGTGGGCTCACGAAGCCTGTGTAGGAGTTAAAAAAAAATGTGTATTTGCAAATTGTGTTGATTCTGAAACTGTTAATCATTCTTTGCGTACGTTTCCACACAATATTATATTTTACGAATATTGTACTGTAGACCTATAAAAGTTGTGGAATGTGCCCATTTCATATCAGTAATTCAGTTGTTCGTAGGTTTACGTTGATACTTTTTTCTAGAGTGCTTATCAACAAAGGCTAGAGGCCATTAACTTGTGTTTTATTTACAAACAAATGTAAATTACTTTTAGGTTTTAGGTCATTATTGCTTTTCTTGCAGCTTTAAAAAAAAGGTGAACTCTTTTTTGCGAAACCTGTATTTTTAATATACTGTATTATTACTTTTATCGTATAGTTTCATTTGTCTACCTGGTATATCCCATTTACACCACTAAAGTACGATTTAGGAAACCAGTTACCCAAATCGTACCGTTTGTAAAGGTTCACAAAACCATTTTTAATGTAGTCAAAATTATATTTAACCCTAACATAAATATTGTCTATAATAGCCAAGTACGCATACTTTGTCATGGTTACTTGATTTTTATAAATTATTAATTTCTTCCTACAACAAATACAAACGTCTTAACTGGTACGATTTTGGCAACTCTCCCATAACTTTTTTTTCTTAATGAAGATATTCGTATCATTAAATAAAAGTAGTACAAATTGTAACATTTAGTTAAGTCGCTTGGAAATCTCAAGATAAGTAGAAACATGAATTGGCAAGAGTAAATACTGGTCAAGTCTATATTCTCTGTAATTTAGTACTGCAGAAAATGAAAACTTAGAACTGAAATATCAATGGCAGGAATTGAGTAAACCTTTAAGTATAACTTTTAAAGTGCTATTTACACAATAGCAGAATAAGACTTGCTGGATGTCTTTGAAATCATTGTAAAGTTGGAATACACCTCTACTATTTAAGTATCTCTAACGATCGCTAAAAAATGAATGAAATGCTATCTTTTATAACGCTAATTAAAACTGGCTAGATTAGTTTTAGATGGGTCGATATGTAAAGGTGGTGAGCTGTGATAAGATAAAACGCTCTTTGCTTGGAACGTAAACATTGGAACAACTCACGGTGTACAAATACAAACACAGAAGACCTTAATTTGGAAGGAAACATCTGAGCCGAATTAAACGTTTGATGGCAGAATAAACTAAAAATAAAAGAGATTAATAGTCTAGCGTTGGAGAATAAGCNAAAGCACCTGATCTGATAAAGCCAACAATAAACTAGATATACGTAATTCTTGAAAAGGTTTCATTATATTAATTGTTCCAAATATTCAATCCCCTATCAATCCAGCAACATATGTTAAAACCTTGAGAAATAATATTCACCCTCCCAAAATATTTGGGTCTTTAAGCTGGACAAAAATATGTTAATGAAACGTGCACAGTCCATAACGTAAATTGTAAGCAGTGCCTCTGCTTTTTTTTTTGTAAACAATAATTTGACCCACAAGGAATACGGACTGACTCATATATACAGTATATACTTGGATTACAGTTAAACACAAAATTTAACCAGTAAGTGTCACCATCCACACTACAACTTGATTGAGAAAATAACACAATTTTGAAAACTCATATAAAATTGCTGAACTAAAAAAAGTCACGTTTTGAACATAAAAATGCACAATCTCTTTTTCTGGTGGAATGCCAGAATTTTAATAAAATTTGGTAACAGCATTGCTAAACTAAATTTCCAACGTACTTTATATTGAATCACATCAATTCCGGAAAATAGTGTTGGTCTTTTTGTAAACTAGACCTAAAACTACAATTTTGAATATAAATATGACAAAAACAGCAGGACTTATAAAAAAATGGCACTTCAGGCTTGTATCGTAACGTGAAACTTAACTTTTCGGTGTCACTAATATTTACCCAGCCAATCTTTATTTATATAGTGAGTAGTAATAAGAAGGTTATAGATGATTTTACTGTTTTGAAATGCACCTAATTCAAATTACTAATTATATTAATGCTTGGAAATAAATTCGGGTAACTACCTTTTCAGGTGCCCGTAACTCTGAATACTAAGGTTCATAAGAGAAACTATTTGGATGTCCAATTAATCCCCCCCCCCCCCAAAGTAGGAAATCCCCAAACTCCCGTAGCTAAGTAGGCTATTCGAATATCCTAAAGATTCGGGTACTCGGATATTTGTTCTCTGTCATTGTGCTATAAGAAAGGTAATCAATTTCTACCTTGTAATTACCTTCCAATAGCTCTTGTGTCTATTCTATCAAAGGTCATGGAAAAGGCGATTAACAGTCAACTTTTGTCTTACCTAGAGTCCAGCAAATTAATCAGTGATCATCAATATGGTTTTCGGCAGGGTCGTTCCACGGGAGATCTAGTTTTTTATGTCTCGCATGTGTGGAGCCAATTACTTGAAAGGTTTGGAGAAGCTCGAGCTGTAGCTTTACACATCTCCAAAGCCTTTGATAGAGTTTGGCATCAGGGACTCTTAACTAAGTTTTCCTTCCTTCAGCCTAACACCTCAATTATGCCAGTGGATCTCAAGCTTTCTCAGCAACAAATCTATCCGAGTAGCTGTTGATGGTGCGCTATCCGATACCTTTCCAATAAATGCTGGTGTTCCTCAAGGTTCAGTCCTGTCTCCCACTCTGAAATTTAGATTCGTCTTTAAAGAGTACGTAACTGGGCACCAAACGCAGTTATAATCATAGAGCTTGTAATGAATAATAGAAGAGTGAAAAGCAGTAAGCAAGCATAAAGTAATTTTTAGAAGTACAGGAACTGGGCCCATTAAAGATAAAATAACACTTATTATGACGAAGCTTTCTAGCAGATACGTTACGTCTGTGTATACCAATATAATCTCGGATATAGCAAACTTGTCTTTGTGTACGTAGATTATGAAGAGGTTGATAGATACAGACCAGTAGCTATTGGTGACGAAATGTCTTCAAAATCATCACTGAATTTCTTTGATAGGCTAAGTGTAAGAGTCTTATAAATTTGAATTAAATTGAACTGATTCGCTCTATCCTAAAACCTCGTTTACGAGAAGACTAATCAAACGTCGACAGCGTCTCGGTCCAGCAATACAACCACAGCGTCCTCTTCAAAGATAAAAAAACATCCTGGATTCACGACTGGAAACCTAACCTTCCCCTCCATTTTAACTTTCATGAGATTTCAATAAGCTTTTGAAATATATTTTCGCACACAGTTTAAGTGATTCATGTCAAATATCTCTGTATTTCATGGTCGTTAACTCTGAACATTTTTGAAGAACCACAATTACTTTACAGAGATATAACAAAAGGCAGTATACGCCAAAGAAGCGAAAATCCGAAGAAAAACTTACATATGCCACTCGGTTTAAAATTCTGTTAAAATCTCTTGGGCAAATAAGGGCTTATTTACTATCAATACTAAAAAACTAGCCGTGTTTGATTACTAATATGAGAGGCATAGCGTGTAAAAATATTCAAAGTGCAATACGTATGCCATACAATATTTTAGGTGATGGTAACTGGGATATCTTTCTTATTTATGTTTCTTTTTCATCAGGCGCAACCAAAAATAGGACGTGAAACTACACATATAATACTATACTATACTAGCATTACTATAACTCAACAAAAAAGGGAGAATAATGTGGGAATATATTTAGCAACATGGTTTGATCCTAACCTTTTAGCTTGATTTTGGATAAGAACACACGGATAAAATTTGACATTAAATTTAGTTTTAGAACCCTAAAACACTTGACTACTAATGTATTTTTTTGCGTAGATTTTGCTACATAAATTGATTGTACTTTATCCTCAAAACTTGACCTTAAATAAGTACACCTACCTACAGGTATAGTTTCACGTACAATATGTGTTCTAGGATCTCCTAAACCTCTAGCTATCAAATTTTGTGGCTGTAGCTTTTTTTATTTTTTGTTTAGTTTGACAACATGCTTTGACCTTTGCTCACATACGTTAACCTTGAACGAGTACGAACAGGGGAAATGTAACGTTATTTATTGATTCGGATACCTCCAACCCCCTGGCTATCAGTTTTTGTGGATCTAGTTTGGATGTATTTGTTTTGTAACTTCACCAACGTTGTATGACATTCACATTAATAATATTATCTTAAATAACTAGAGAGATATGTAATGTCATGTTAAAACTGAGTTTGGGAATCCCAAAAATCTTGAGTACCAATTATTGAGGCCCTTGCAATTTTAAGTTAATTAAGCAACAACGTCTGATCTGAAAAGAGTAAAGATACGTAAACGTCAGTATTTTCACCGGACACCAAAAACCCCACAGTATACACTTTTAACTCGTATATATGTGGGTAATTTCTTACAAGTTGAAGAACCATCCGGCGAAAAGCCATAAAAAAGATAAAATACATTATATATCGTAAATTTATTATCTATTATAACATACAATTTTCTTTTTGAATTTGGTGTTTTCGTTTTAAGTATCTAATAATGGAATAAATATTTTCTCAATTAATGTGGTTTTATTTCAGAATTGGTTATTAAAATAATAACTGATTGAAACGAGGAATTATTCCCTTAACTAAAATACGTGTTTTTCAGTCGTAAGTTAACAAAAATTAAGTTTATGCAACATAAAACTATTTTNTAAACAAACCTAAAAAATGTATAAAATTTACTTTTGAAGAAAAACTTATATTTAGAGCAACAAATATGTTTTGTTGATGCTGAAACTCGACATTTTTAACTGGTCCTTTCTTCCATTCAGTAAGTGATTAAATTGTTTAAATGAATTAGGTTTCTTACTAAGAGATTACCTTATTCTCAATGGGATAGAACACAGGATTTCTAAAACCCAGCCGACCTACTTGGGTTAGTGGTTAGCACAGTGCGCCCTGAAACGAGAGGTTGCGGGTTCGAATCCGCCATAAGGCATGTATGTTTGTTCTGTCGTATGTGTGTGTGTTGTTCATAGAATTAAGTTTACCGTCATTAATCAAAGTAAACATTGTTTCATCGTCCCTAATGACCCATTGTCTGTCGACGGGACGTAAAATATCATCATCTAAAACCCATGTTTATGGTTTTCAGGACCTTTGGCCACGTCAGTGGAAAGTGCCCCAAATNCAATGAGTTTCGAATATGCTGTAGATGATCCGTTCCTCAGATACGATGAATGTCATGTATTTTTGCCGTAGGCGTATTTTTGTGTGATTTCGTTCAAATTTGTTAATTACCATTGTTTTCCTTGCATGTTTAACAGTATCTCCACTTTCTTCCAGCTATTTTGCTATTCAGAACTGCCATTGCTTAGGCAATGACAATTCTGAAAAGCAAAATGGGCTGCTTCTTAAAACCAAAATACTTACGCGTCATTAATGCTTCACGATAGTATAATGCATTAACATTGATTCATTCAAAGGGTAATCTAAACAATTACAAGGTAGCAAAAAAATGAAAATAATGCTTTTACATAAGAACGTGAAAATAAAGTACCTGAACATAAATACCAAGTGATTAAGTATATATTATACTTTTAAAGTATTTTAATTTACATTGCGTCAAACAATGCGCAATAGTGATAAATACTGTATATTCTTACATCAAACCCTACGATATATATATTTACTTTTCAAAAATAGACAATTCGTAAGATTTTTATAATATTACGTAAGGGAGGGTCAGTTCTATCCCATGTTAACACAGTTACCACTTTTTCATTCACTGAGTGCGATTACTTGAATAAAAATATTAGCAATGACATGCTACACTAAGTTTTGTCCAACACGTTTCTAGGAAAGTCAAAATATAGGCAATATTGCACGTATTTTAACGAGTATGCTACCCATACAAATGTAAATTACAAAGTAATTTCGAAGAGCAAATAGAGAAAGTAAATAGGCCTATATATTGACTTTCCAACACGCGAGTTTCGCGTTCATTATCGCAGTAGCTGAAGTTAAAATCGATTGGTCGTAACATCCACTGAAAGTTTACAAGTTACAACTGATTATGCCCCCCAAGCGACCCGTTTTCCTCCACCTCTCGCACAAAATCTGAATTTTCAGTGGAAAATTGAGTGTTCCGGAACTAATTGAGAACAATACGAAAACGCTAGTTTACACACTTTGAGAATTTTGAGGAGGCGCTAGAAAGAGTTTTTAAAATTATAATTTTTTAAACTAAAAATGTCTGATGCTTCAAATAGAGGTTTTACCTAAAGAATAAGCATTATTTGTATAACCTTGTTTGACTTATGTAAATACTCTAATACTACTCTAACACGTAATTTGCCACTTATTAACGTTGTTAAGAGTGATAAATGTATTAAAGAGCTATTGTTTTTATTAGACACGTAAGTTGCAGCTCAAGCCGTAAGTCTAGTTTTGGCGCTCTTGTTATCAGTGTATACAGCATGTTCAGAAAAAAGGGTCACATAATTTCACAATAGCTAGTATGGACCAAAACAAGAAAAAAAGACGT
>KZ872385.1:23697-42802 GCA_003456935.1 Machilis hrabei
TCCTGCAGTCGTTTGCGTACCAANCGCTTGTTCTGGTGACCTAGCCGCTCGTGCCAAACCTGCAATGTTTCTGCTGCTGACGCGACGTTTACCTGAGCCGGGCATTCGGGACGTACGACCCGAATATTGAGAACGTATGCTTTCTCCTGCCAGCTTCCTGTCANTTTCAGTCTTCCATTTCGGTGTATGGCTAACTTCCACTTGTCTATTGAGACACTGAATCCGTTCTCTGTGGCCTTACGCACCGAAAACAGCTTGGAGTTTACATCCGGCACGTACCAGAAGTCTTTCAGATAGCCATTTTCCCATCGCCCATTGACTTTGAACTCTACTTTAATCCGTCCTATCAACCACGCTTTGATCACAGACCCATCCGCAATCTTAATATTCACTGGAGTTGGAAATCGCTGGTATTCCTCGAACTCGTGCTTCGTCGGAGTCATATGCTGTGACGCTCCCGAATCACAAATCCAATGGTCCGTACTGACAGAACTGTTTTTTGCAATAAAAGCATTGTTGCCGTTTGACGGTCTACTGTCATTGTCACCTGTCTTCGTTTCTGCTCGGCTGATTTCTTTCTCGACCAACANTGCTTCGCGATGTGGCCGCTCTTGCCACAGTGGAAGCGTGCTGGGCCCATAACCTGTTATTGTTAAGTTAATTAGAACACTCACAAACCTGCGAAGTTCACAAAACAGAGCATTTTATTTTATCACACACAACTCAAGTACATAAACACAGAGACTTGTTTATCTCCATGCATACATACTGTGTAACACTCAAGGGGACAGTACTTACTATCCACAACACTAATGACCCATTGTGTGTCGACGGGACGTAAAACACCATATCAGCATCTTCATTATTTTAACGGCATGACGTCCAGTGTTCATCCAGAAGTTCTTGACGGCAAAAGCGGTGAAGAAATCGCCAACAGTAGGAGCTTTTTCTATCACGCTTCGTGAGTTGTGATAAGAGATTACTAACTAGGGAAAATTGGAATGGGATACTCACCGATTATGTTAAAAATTATTCCGGGTGTGTCTAAAAGGTCGGGATGCAGGAAGATTAATATACATCCTATCGAAAAAATGGTTTAAATAAAGGTTTAATGTTATAAAAAAAAACTATCCAATCATGCTAAAAGTAAGCCACTCCCAGCCTTCCTTGTGGGTGGAGGGGGGGTAAACATTACAATTTCAAACGGAAATCTCCCATTCTGTTGTTTTTATTCTTTTTACTTAAAAAGTGTAGGTTTATTCTAAACATTTTTATAAAATGATAATTTCAAAAGTTACTAGTGTTTTTATGTTTTTATTCGTCCCCGAGATTAAAAATAATAGCGGATTTATTTACTGAAGGTTTGTTAACTAACAGTGCATCATTAAATGATCAACGATAAACTTACAATATGGATAATTGCTCCTGGATTTGTTCCCATGGCCCTCAGATTTCAATACATAAAAAAGACTGATCTACTTACCTTTTGCATACTCTTTCTAAAAAACAACTGTGTACGCCGCACTTTACGACTAATTCGTATAATAGAATAAGTGTAGTTACCTAGAAATTCACATTATGGCTGTAGATGCCATCGCGTGATGTTTTGAAAGACACTTAGCGAAAAGTCAGTTGTATTGGTACTGTTTCGTAATATACAGTGGTGTGATCATTTTGAAGTCTAACCAATTGGATAATCCACGGTGTTAATATCTTGCCCTCAGTTTAAAGGGTTCTTCTTCGAGTCTACTGGTGAAAAATTCCACATTAAGATGTGACCGTAGGTATATTCGGGAAAGAACGTCAAAATTAGGTACTCTCAAATGTGGTCGATCAGTTATGTCTATTGAGTTTTAAATTTAAAACAATCTGATGTGACGTTGCGATGCAGATGGAGCCTCTGTTAGACTACCACTGTCAGAGCCTTAGAACAATAAAACCAAATACTCAATCACTGAACAGTAAACCATATTTAAATAGCTATATTTAAGTACAACAACACCATGAGTGAATTTAAACTAAATTGTAATTCCTCTATTTACAAATACTATTGTACTTGCCGTTGAAATAACGACGCAGTTTCTCAGCTCTATATAAAAAATAATTGTACCATCTTAATTTCAGTAATTGAAACTGTTCATGGTTTTCAGTGTGTATAATATCTGTATACCATTTTAATGGCTATTTTATGTTAATAACATTAAAATAGCGTATTTTTATCACCAACTGAAGCCACTATTTAATTGCTTAATTTGTTATCGAATGTCTGGTATTCAGCTAAATTGCAGCTAGACGTACTTGAAGATGAACTGTGGCAACACTGTTCAATGTCACCTCCCTTCTAATCCTCTAAGTTGCACGTAATTGGAGTTCCCGTTAACAGCGTTGGTGTGAATACTCGCTCATTAAAATGACAAGACGACCGACGGGAAGTATGAAACTAAGGCGCTATGCAGGGCTACCACAATAATTTGGAAAGGACTCTGTTTTAAAAGTCTCACAATATGTTTCCACGGGTGTACCTAGTGATGAAACACATCATAGACTTACTGAGGAACCAGCGACACCGTACACAAAAAAAGTTCAATTGGTAGAGGAAATCCTGTTTGAAGTTAGTTGTGCAAGGTAATGTGCATCATTATTTTAAAACCCAAATATATTTAGGTTTAATAAGAAATCCTGTGAGCAAGACAGTTCAGGTTACAGGAGTATCTCGAACAACAGTCAAACGTTTAATTATTGCTCAAAACGTTGATGAATATAGTACTCCAAATAAATTTGTAAAAAAATAAACAATAGTCCCTAAATTTCACCGAGTCGAACACTTTATGAGTCGTATAGGCCTAAAAAAGTACGACAGAACTGCAGGGAAAGGCTATAGGTTTCCATATCGTCGAGAGAAGTTGCTTCAGTTGCTTTACTCAACGGGCTTAGATAACAGCTGTAAGTGTAACAATAAACTACTGTGACATAGTTCTTGCTGCCATTTACAATCCACCAGGAAATAATATATTCTCGGCCGAGCTAGATAGCGTGTTTGCTATTAATAATCGGATTATCTTAGCGGGTGACTTAAATGCCAAGAACAGAGCGTGGCACTGTAGATTTAGAAATAGAATGGGAGACTCGCTTCTTGGCTATTGTCTCCGCAATAATCTGGTTATTAAGGCGCCTGATGAGCCGACGTTTTANCTGCACAGCCACTTCTACCGCTCCTAGTTCGACGGTGGGCCCGTAGGTTTCATGGTCTTCAGCCAGGACGACCGGGACACTCTATCCGTGGGTGCGAGGTGGAGCATTTCACCCTCTAGCTTAGGCTTAGGCTTAGGCTTAGAAAATTAAAAAAAACAAAGCGCTACACTGCAGTCGTTGAATTCTAACAAATTGTTATGTGAAGATTCAAATAATCTCAGAAGTCATAAAATTAAGATTACTTGGCTTCCAAGATGTTTATTTTGACGAAACGTGGTATGATACGCACACATGCAGTTTTAAACAGTGGTCAGACTACACAAAAAACTGTTTTGCCAACGTTCCATCAAGCAAGGGTAACTGCATTGTCATACTTCACGCCGGTCAAAACTCTAAAGTAATTTAAATGTTATCCAAATTACCACACAAGTTAATTCAAAATTGGAATATTACCCGAAAAATGAATACACATTAAATCCGAATGTAGCAACAAATAAGGTAAGAGAGGAACAGAACTTAACCAAATTCTTACGATCTTCCTAAGTTGGCAACTCTGGAAGGTTATCGTACATTTCAGAGCTCAATTCTTTTCAAAATGGCACGTGCACATATTTGTTAAGTGCCTTCCTCTATTCAAAGAACGTGACAACTGATGAGTTGAAGACTAATCCTTTTGGGTCCAAAAGACCGTGGTCAGACATTCCTTACAATGACTTAGTCATTTCGGTTTCGTCTCTAACACAGAGTCCTGTTTTTCATAAAAAGATTGAAACATAACTAATTTGTTTTAATTTATAAACATCATTGTATCATATATTAAATGTGGATTAAATAACACAAACGGGGTTAGTTTGGTGAAAAAAAGTGGAATCAAACTACTTCAACTACAGGAGCAGTCCACGGACTTAACTAACAATTCAAATAAAAAACAAAGACAATTTTAACTTCACTTTGATATTACAGAGATGAGAGACAGATCTACTGCAGATTACTATCTTATCCTGTACGACTATTTCTAGCTCAAACCACTCAGACGGGTGCTAGGTAAAACAGAAACATAAAAGTTCTAACATGCTTCTAGCGACTGTATAACTTTCGGGGATCTCCAAAGGTCTTCGGCATCTAAGTATTTTCCAGGAAGTCACTTTGAAAGCATACAACGCTCAGGGCTAGCCTCTATTTGCGTTTGTGTAAGAGGTATTGAACTTCAAACCAGGGTAAATTTGTTGCCGATTTAGCCTTTACTATTTTAACATCCTCCGTGTTTATAAGCTCTAATATTGGCTACGGTATATTAAAGTGTATGAGCATGCAGCGAGAGTATAACATTTTTAACAGTTTCAAGTTATTGGTGTAGCTATATTAAACCGATGAAGCTGTGAACAAAATAATTCTTGAGCGCAACTCAGATTTGGCTTTCGTGATGAATACTTAAAATTTAACCAAACCGGAAACACTAAATATTTTGTCAGGGCACTAGAAGACACGAATGTAACATATGTGCAAGTAAGTATTAACGTCTGGAATACATGTTTTCAGTTCAATGCTTTGTGTATTTATACATTTGCAAACTTAAAAATTCGAATAATAGCTCTATAAATACAAATCGTTGAAAATAAAAAGCTAGATTTTCAGTAATTATGTCATACCTCACCAAGTAACACTGACTATCAACTGAAACTTATAATTTCACTGATTTTATTGACGTTACTAGAAGCTAGCACAAAATTAAGGAATGGTTGTTAGATTTTAAACGGGAAGGCTGGTCATAGGTTATTTGGTTATCGAAGGAAGACAGTTTAATTCTTAATTAGTAGACGAGTTTGGACATTTCACAATATTTCAATTTCTCCACGAGTTTATTATTTTTGCAGTTATAAAAGAGGCAAGGTAGTTTTGTATAATTAATATGTTAAATAAATTTTCGTTGTTAAAAATAGCAGTAGCAGCTGTGAGAGCATTTGAACCTAAGACCTTCGACGTTGGAGAGAAACCGTGTATCACTTGATATAAGGCGACATTTATATATGCTCATGAAAAGGATGAATTTCCTTATCGTTCTCCTAATTCATGGTCAATTTTGCATTGCTAAAAACGTTAAGCACTGTAGAATTTCTCATGTTAAAATCTTGCGTAATCCCCCAGTTTATATGTTGCATCATCACAATTGAAGTGTAGATGGAAATTTCCTCAGAGAATTACATATTGTTTGGGTATAATAATGTTACTATTTCCTGTAACTCTTTAAAATATTTATATTACCAAATACCTTAACTGTTATTTTGCGTCTACACCTGTCACGTATAACAGTCACAACATGGTGTACTTCTTTTATAAAATGTTAATATTTACTATTTTTCTGCTATTAGTTAACGGAAACGCGAAGAAAATTCACCTAGTCCTCTTTGAAGAACCCTTAATTACTCCTTTATTTTTTATTATGACTATGAATATGACGAGAACCTCTTTTGAGAAAAACTTGATATATTAGCTAAGATTCCGTTCGTGATAATGCCAATTTTTAGTATGTCTGTTTTTGTGTTCGTTCTGCCACTTAACTGTATTTATACAGGGTGTCCTGTGAATTCATGGTCATAGCTTAAGGGCGTGTTGTCTTATGAACATATGTCTACAATTCAATCGTAATGCCATTACAGTAATTGTTATTCTAAAATTTTGGGTGGTCATCAATTGTTGCTACGGCTACCGTCTTTGTTTATCACGTTTTAGCCATTGTTCCATACTTGGTTTGGTCTGTTGCATTGTAACGTCAATTCTACTCTTTGTTTCAGTGAAAAGGGTTACTTTTACAAACGAAGAATACGGCGATATTCAATTTATTTATGATTATTGTGACAGAAATGCAAGAACGGCAGTTGAAGAATATCGCCAGTGATCTTCTGCTCACAGAGTATGTCATCGGAAAGTGTTTAGCAATGTGCATCAACAAATAAGAGAAAGGGGTAGTTTTCCTAAATCTAAAGCTGCACATCCCATACGACAAAAATTGTCGAATACTGGTAGAAACCAGCACATCTACTAGCTTCCAAAGGTTATCGAATCATATTGGTGTTAGTCGAATGAAAATATGGAGAACCTTGAACAATTTCTGTTTGTACCCATGTATTTTTGTTTGTCTAAACTTTGCAGCGCGTGCGGAATTTTGTTGCTGGCTTGTTGAGCCCCAGCAGCTTTGTAGATACAGTACCAGCATCGATTCTGTCATATCCAAACGAAGCGTAGCGCGAAATTTCGTTTCGCTTAAAACGCCAATTTTCGTTCACTTACCAAGCTACGAAAAATTGAATTCGCTATTACGTCTTTCAGGCGAAGCCTGAAAGACGTAGCNAATTTAATTTTTCGTAGCTTGGTAAGTGNACGAAAATTNGCGTTTTAAGCGAAACGAAATTTCGCGCTACGCTTCGTTTGGATATGACAGAATCGATACTGGTACTGTAATTCCTGTATCATTATTATGTGTACCAAGGAGTTTTATGTCTCATCTAAAACTCACAATTCCAGAAAACTTCCAACAGCTAATTAAATAATGGATGCAAAATTCTCGAAACGTCAAATACATCTTAACTGCTAATGGTCACAAGCAAGTTCCTCAGATCTGCCTGTTCAAAATGTGTAGACCTTATACTAAAATTACCGTCACTTGCTAAAATGACCGTCTGCTCTATTCTATCGTTTCAAAAGTTTACCTAGATTATCACTGCAAATAGAAAACACTACCATCTACCTCATCGATGAAAATTATGTTTTATACACATGTGGTTGACATCAAAGGGAGCATCAACTATTTATTAGAAATATGATAGAGCATGGAACACCCAACTTTAAGTGGGATTTGAAACTAGAACCTCTTGATCTAGAGCCTGATAAGCTACCACTATACCGGTTATCCGGCTTTGCTTCAACGAACATATTAAAAACACCTTTAGTAAGCAGTTTAAAATTTACAGATGTTTGAGCAAAACTCGATGACAGTGGATTGATTTTAGAACTGAGATAATGGTCTAGTTATTTACAATATATGAATTGGTACACTACGTTTGAGTATACAAATCTAACAAAGGCTTTCCATGTGGTTATGATGACAAATATTACTGCTAATTTATCAGTCTCTTAACAAATTTCGGCACGTAATAAGGAATCAGTTAAACACTGGCTTTATATTTACTACTGAAAATTAATTTATCCGCCAGTAAATATGATTCCTAACAATATTGTCAACAACAACCAAAGACAAGCGTAATGTGAACTGAACTTACTTGGAAAAATGTCAAGAGTAAAAGAAATGTAGTCCAAATAAGCATTTTTCTTAGTATTGGGCAAATAAATCACAGTATATAACACCTGTACTTGCAGCGTCTTTTCTACATAGCATACAGTAGGGGCCTACATTCACTTCTTACCGAGCTATGGTAAAAATGTTGGTATTCAATGGAGACATGTATTAACGTTAAGGTAACGCAACAGTCTACGTTAGCTTATCACAGGAATACCTCAAGAATCACTGTTGGGAAATACGGCTATGGTGAAATGTATTTACGCAGTGTGTAGTACGTCCTTTAAAATGAATGGACTATTAAATGATTAGTAAATCGAAAAAAAAATATTGAAATGTATAATTACACTAAAAAATCATTTTTAAAAAACAATGTGCGTAATGAAGCCCTTTTCTGGTTTTAGACTCACTAACCACGTTTTACACCATCTTGGAATAGCATGTAATGATTCCTGCACCTTCTTTATAGTCTACTAATGTAAAAATTATTGTTTCATTGGCAAGTAAACGGTAACAAAACAGTACAGTACAAACTGCTGGTAATTTAATATGATATTATTATCAGTTCAAAGCGTGCCAATCGTAGTGCCACGTCTGTCACTCACATTACGTTTTGCATATTATGTTCATGTTAATCATTGGCAATTTTGACCAATTATTAACCACGTTAACTAATTGCAACTACCAAGAAGTCTATTAATATACTATATTGTATAATATATCTTACTGTTTAGACCTTAAGAAATTTAGCATTAGTACAGCATTGTTGACTTTGTTCCTCAAATGAACCTGTAAAAATTTAATGATTTTAAGACATTGTCATCAACTCGCATCACTTGACAGATTGAGTTGAAATTGTAGTGTATCACATACGAGTTAAATTTACTGTTCAAATTACAAGTAGCTTCTCAGTGATTATCTTTCTGCACATTTTCACTTTAAGAGTCGACTAGAGTGAAAGCGCGAGCACGTGACGTCTTGACTGAGATACTCTTTTGACCAATTACACCAAACAGAGACACAAATGTAATTTAAAGCATGACGTCACGTGTCTTAACTCTAGCCAAGTCTTGACGATACTGTACAGTGAGACATGGCTGTGGACAAATAATAATGTTTCTGATCAACAAACATTTGCTATTGCATAAAGTTTGGTAAAGAGGATTCTTGAGAATAATTTTTTCAGGGGGAAAGGAGGAATATGATCATGAAAAGGTATATTAAGCAATAACATAAACTTTGTGGTATACCAAACAGGAATAAGATATTGTATGTATATCTTGCTAGAATGAGGTATATGCACACATTTTTTTTATATATATATATTTATTTTATTTTGGAAAATACACGATTAATAATTTGACAATATTGGACCCGTTAAGTATCTTAATAACTTTCTAATAAATAATTTTTACATTTTTAGAACAGTTTCCCCAATTTTGGACATCTTCTTCTCCTACAACATTTATGAAAATAGACACGTGATCTTATCTGAATTAGCCTTAATTTGTAAGCTTTTGAAGAAAAACTTGAGTCATTAACCAAAGACAAATACATTTGTATGACACAATAGGTACATTTTTACACATTGTAGTCCATTTGTTTAGCCTCGTTGAGATAGTCATTGTTATATATCCTGTTTTGTTTCTAAAACATAATACAATCACATATATATAATATAGCACACAGGTAAAACAATATAATCATGTTCTATCCTTGGAAAATGAAGTAGACATGGAAGATCATAATAACTACACCTAAAATGAATAATGATCACGATAATCAACTATTCAATAAATGTTTTATATTTTGCATCCGTTTAAAATACAGTATTTATAATTTCACTGAGAAAACTTCATTTTCAGACAGATTCGTGTAATTCAAGCTTAAGGATTAAACAGCTCTTGAAAGATGCTGTTCAGCTTATTTTAATTGTTTTATATGGACTAAAATCCAGAGGTGCTTTACAGGTTTGCTATATTACAGTTGTTGTAATATAAAATCTTTACTGTTGTGGATTTAATGAAAACCTTATAGGCAGTTATGAACTGGCTTACGAAGTACTTACTTGATTGTATGGCGACAAGACAAAAACAACCTACGCTTATTCTAAGACTACCAACAATGGAAAATAGCTGATAGCATAGGACTAGAGCCAGTGACAGGACACCGACGGGCTTATATTGAACAAAACCGGGAAATTAATACATGAGAGACATATAGCAATGCCTTGTGTTGATTTTCATGTAATTTTCTTGTTTTAATAATTCAAATCTAATATGTGAAACTTGGTAATTTCTCCAATTTTGGCTAAAAAAAACGATTTCACCAAATTACACACATCAGATTTGACTTACTTTAAGAAAATTTTACATCAAAATCAATACAAATCATTGCCTCTCGTTATTGTATTTAATTCTGGGGCAAACAATGCATTTTCTCAGATTCAAGTATATTTTCGCACTTAATTATTTTTTCGAAATTCACCTTAGATGCTCATAGATCAAGTCACCAAGTCATCCTCTTAACAGACATCCGATTTCTTTAGTAAAAATGAAAACATCGTGTTTTAAATTTATTATACAGTACATAAGAAAAGTCATCGTGAGTTGCGGTTATGTTGCAATGTTTGATTTGATAAAACAATACTGAAAGTATGATAAAGCAGAACTGGCAAAGTTGGTATATAGTAAGTCATATAAACACTACTTGATATGATTTGAAAAGTACTTGTGTGTCAGTAGCCGATAATGAAGTTACACTTTGACTAACATGAATTTCTTGCGAAGCATATGCTTTGCGAAGAAGAGAGAGAACACAAAAGGATACCCGGTTGTTCCAAAACAGCATAGTCCCTCATCAAAATGAAACGGAATCCAGACCACATTCACTACGTAGCAGTTGGTCATCAGTGCTTATGCCCATCTACAGTGGTGCCAGAAGGAAAAGCGGAATCCCAATAGCTGGCTACCCAGCATTCAACTTCCGGTTGTAAGGCAGACGTAAGAAGATGCAGAAGTGTAAGAAATGAAGTTCATCTCCCAACGTTTTGCGTTTCCACTCCGGCAGTCAGCCAATCAGCGATCGTTAATAACAAGAGAGCAGCGAAAAGCGTTGACGGCTATATATGACAGCCACCATACTTACGAAGCCAAAGGAGGAAGAATGAATGAAGAAATGCTAATTGAATAGCAAAAAAAAAAACAGAAAGCAAACCATTTTAAAATAATTCATTTTGGCTTTCAAAACAATGGCGAAGTAACAAACAAGATGCAGGGCACGCAATACTGTTTTCAACATTATGTGTCGATGTTGATACTAACTTCACCGCACACGTCTTTCTGATTGGCTAAAGAGAAGCGGAATCTAAACCATTATAGATACTATTTTCGGGGTGTTTGATGGCTGGGTAACTTCTGTTGGGATTAGGATTCCGCTTCTGCTTGCGTCACCACTGTAAAACGGGCATTAACGACACCAACTGGAGGATAAACCTCGCACTATCTCTAAATCCGCCTGAAGGTTTGCGCAGAAACTCAATGTATCCATCCGTACTTCTCACAGAGGGCTCTACGTCATAAACTGAAATTGTATCTATACAGAATGTGAAACGAAAAATGGTAATCTTCATCAGTATTGTGATTATTGCAGCACTCTCCTACAGGAGAAAGGCGATGATGTTCAGGATGAAATATTTTTACAGTGACAGCGTGTGGTAGGTTCATTTAATCGGCTACGTACATTTTCAATTCACAAAGCAGTTTTTAACAACCTTTCCCGGAAACGAATTACACAATCTGCACACGCTAGACTAACTCAAAGATCCGATTGTCCAGTTTACTGCATCACATGATTTTTGACATATTCAGTATTAAAATTAGGCACTTTTTAAAGCATGCAACGATGAAAGAAGATATGTGATGAACTGTAACGGGATTTTTCGAACCTCATGTATTATAAAATTGTTAGCTTCATCTAAGACAGAACACTATTATCAAAATTCAGTCTGAAAGATAGGAACCCACTGAAGGAAGTGCGTACCAAGTCAAAATTAATAAATTTTAGTAAATTGTATGTGTTACATTTTACCAGATTTAACTGCAGACTTCCCCATTTTACTTAATATGTGAGCAATAGTGGGCCCCAAGTCCTTCAGTAAGTTAGAGAGGTTCTTGAAGATCTGTTTCAGGGTGTATACATATTTAGAAAGTAGAATTGAAATTAACTGCAGAAGAAAAGCTAAGAGCTTCATCACAACACACTTTAAACCTGTAAGCAGCTTGGGAACCATCTGTGTCATAGTATTCTTTAAATTTGAAATAGCTTTATTTTGAAGTCCGTTCAAAAGTACTTCAGTCTTGTCACTCTTATTTGAAAAAACACATTGAAGAGCCTCTACACCTGTCCCATTTCCCAGTAATGCAGACAATGTTGAAAGTTCATCCTGTTGAAAATAAAACAAAATATTACTTACGCATAGCTACAATCGTTCATAGCTAGAGTTTAGATTCTCTACATGCACTTCACATATACATATACACAGTGTGCACGTTAAATAATGAGACTGTATTTATTCCTAAACAATGAATAACATTATTTATATGTTTTATTACAGACTATCAATATAACCTTCCCTACTTTTTTTTTTTTTAGTGTTAGTGCCTCGGGAACCACCTGTGGGCATTACTTCCGGGGCGTTACCAACTAACGTTTATGGCCACTTTTCATTCCGACGTTGTGCACACACTTAGGACAACACAGATGAGTGCTCGGACGTATGCCAACACAAGTGCACACACTTAGAACAGCACAAGCAAGACACCCATGCCCTAGCCAGGAATCAAACCTGGGACCTCCGGCGTGCAATGACACGGGACTAACCACTAGGCTACCGGGGCCGACAACCTTCCCCTACTTAGACACAACGTTGCGATCGTTTATACAGGTAGCAGTACTGCAGTGAAAATATTTTCAGTTGCTAAGTTACAAAGCGTTGGATGCCATTAATACCTCTGCAACACTCTCCTTTCAGGAACAATTTCTCCTTAGAGAAAAGATAAAGTATTCTGGTGCCAAATCTGACTGTTAGAGGTGGATTTGGGAGCAAGCGATTGCTTCACATTCAAAATACAGTGAACGTATAGGGCCTAGTGATGCAAAGACAGCTAGCTGTTGTTTCGGCTGCTCGTTTCTAGCACGGTACATGAGTGCGTACAGAAGTTCCATCCTACCTAAATAATAGTAATTATTCACTCCAAGATACTCTGCGAGTAGCCTAGTGGTTACTCGCCTGTCCTGCATCACAATGGCGTCAGCTTTCTCCACATTTGCATTGGAGAGAGCGTAAACTGGACCATTCTTCAGTAATTCCCGGTGTTCTTGCAAACTTGAGAAGCAACGGAACTATTGTGTATGACTCAGACAGTGATCACCGTACACATTTTCCAGGTATTGGTACACTTCCATGGAAGATTTTTCCCAAATTAAAGTAAAATTTAATCAGGGCACATTTCTCCTTGTCCTAAATTTTGACAACCGAAAGAAACAGATATTTCGATGGCTATAAAACAATTGCTGGGGCTACAAAGACGAGCGTATGCTCATTGAACAGAGTACACTCTAGCGGTCACAACCATATACTATTTTGATACTGTGCTTCCGGGCGCTAACAATAACAAACAGTCACATTATTCAACGGGTGCACATACAGTACAGTAACATCCATGAGCCCAGGACACCTCAGAAAACAAATAAAATCACAATTTTTTCGTTCAAGTTAATGTATTTTATTCTATTAAATTTTTGTCAAACGGACTATCTTTACACAGGAATTAACATATAAATATAGTTTTNTCTCCAAAAAAGTTACAGATATGGTTCATCAAAAAATCCCTCTAACACTGATTACAGCTTGACTAATTATGAGCATTCTATTGATCAGTTTTTGTAGTGTTATTTTTTCAGTGACTTTCTAGGAGTTCTGGCACTACCAAGACACCTGGTGTGCTGCTCAGACCTCCTCTCCTAACACTTCTGTTAAGATTCTCTTGTTTTATATTTTCATTTTCTTTGAGAATGTTTTTCTACCAAAAGTAAATAAAAGGCAAGTGCCATGAACGATTCATATCCATTTACAGCAAATATCAATTAGATCTGAGGTGTATTCGAACTTTTGCATGGTACTGTACAAACAGGCAAACCATTGATAAGATATTATTTTTTTAGTTTCGTTATTTTTAGATTATGGTCCCACGCTTCTGACTGTGATGGTCTAATGGAGACCCCGTAAGGTACGAACATCAGTTCATTTCGGGTGGGTAGTAATTGTTTCTAATAAAATACTTCACTCTGAAAATATTATTCACTCTCTAAAATATATAAATTGGTCAAAAATAAAACGTAACAAATGCAAAAGTAACACTACAAATTTTTTATCAGAAATGCATGGATTCCTTTGGTGTGAATAGCACGATTTTTATTAACAACCTCTAAAATAATAGAAGTTGAAACTTACTGTGTCTGTTTGTCCTCCTGTTGGTTTTCCTTCTGATACAGCAGCCTTTCCCTGGTAATAAACGATAAAACCGTATTAATTGCGCAGCTTATATAAACCATGAATTAATGTACGAGTTGTATATAACAAAAACCTGACACTTTACGCACATTAACTGATGTTTCAAGGTATTTCAGAGTGTTATTCTAAATACATATTATTACTTATAAATAACCACTTTTTGTTTTTGGTTTAAATAGTAAGATGTTTCAATAACTACAGTTCATACGACCTGTCACATTGCCAACTTGGACACAATAATAACTCGCACATTTTTTTGCTAGACACAATTTTTTTAATAAAGTTCTCACCAGCTTTCGATGTTAAAGAGTGTTTGAAAACTTATTTTGTTAAAAGAGTGTATTAATATCTCAAATAACCCACAAATAAACTGTGTTATCAATATTACCACTGTTGTCGTACATATAGAAATATATTTAATTGATGTAACTATTTTTACTTAATAATATACATCACAAACCTACGATTGTGTGCACATAACTGCCTTTTTACCATGACTGCAGACTGAAAAATTGTCTTGAAATATAACAGCTTCATTCGGCAAAGTTTATGAGCGTTAATTTTTTTCATATTTCAAAAATATTTGTATGACCGACTATGATAATTCTCAAATCTTATCTAATATATCATTTGATCACAATTTCTTTTAAATATGTTTTTTTATTTTTGTAATACTTTTACATACTAAAGAAATATACAGTGTATTTCTTATCAAAGATATTTGCTGAAAATAAGTACTATATTTAAATCAAAGTTAATTCATATTTCGAGAATTATTTAATGTTATTAACGTTAATGGTTTTAGGACTCATTAGTAACAAATCTTCGTATATTGAAAAAAATATACCCACTTTAAGATAGGTACAAAGTCTTTTTATGTGCTGGTATACACGGTGTGTCAGGAGGAATCTGTCATACTGTTCGATCGTCTTTTACGGTTCAAAAAAAGTAAAAACCGTCTATAAATACAGGTCTGGGAATGCTTCATTTGGCCAATAGGTGCTTAAAGTGTTGTAATCGAATAAACATTTTAGTTTAAGTAAAGAAAAACGATGATTGTTTGTAATAATGGAAAAAGATTAATAACAAATTAAGCATAGACATAAATAAATAATTACTGAAGAAATTAATGCGTCCTTTGGCCGATATGTTTAATAATAGCAAAATTATAATCGTGTTCACAATGTATCTATTGTTGTTTTTCTGTTGAATCGTGTCTGCCATTATAATCGTTTTGTTTATTTAACCTAGTTGCCGAAGGTGGCGTTAGTTGATTCGATAAATCTTTACTATCTGTGTTTAATTGTTTAGTTATTTATTTCCAGTATTATAAGATTCCATTATTTTTATTTATTTTACATAAATCACTTATTTGCATACAAAAAATTAGCGCCCCCAGAGGCTATAGGATGCATTATTCATGTAAATTGTATATACTATTATTTCCTTGTTCGGCGACGTGAAACACGCTCGTACAATACGGCAGATTCCTCCTGAAACTTTCCGTATATATAAATGAAGGCGATTAAAAAGCTAGCAACACACGTATAGTTGCAACACTGCAAACGGAACTAAATTTGAAAATGTTTTCTAACATCTGCATGACTTTCATTCATACTGGTTTACTTGATATGAGGTTCACTGGTATGTGAGTTACACCGAAATTTAAAATGTGTTGCCTCGGAGATCGAACAGCTGCGTTTGCATCGTGTTGCTCAAATTGCATTATCCTTTTTTTAGGGTGAAAGTTGCGTCCATATTGTTCCGTATCTTCGGTACAGTCCAGATCTGAACCCCTACGACTTTTAATTATTTCCATCGAACAAAAAAATTAAATAAGGGGGAAACTTTTTCATCTGATTCTGAGTAGTAAGGCTTTGGAGGCGATTTAAAAATGGCTTCAATTAATGTGCTGGATTTCATGGTCGAAACCTCACAGCGGCTATATGGAGAAAACTTTGACATACATCATGTAAAATAAGGTAAATAAGTGTGCTTTTAATTCATTNATTCTCATTTCTTTTTAAACGCCCACGTATTTTAATTTTGTTAGACTTGTCTACGTGAGACAGTAAAGTCGACCATTTTTTAGTCCTTTCACACGACAAACGTATTCGCATTTATAAATAACAGTCGAGAATAATGAGTAATGATGGAATGATGCGGTGACTGTTAATAGCCACTTCTTTTTTTTTTATCCTGAGGCTCATTTAAATTACGGTTCATGTCAAAAGGCTTCGTAGTTTCAGTTTTAATTAATTTATTTTGAAAAAATTTCATCACTATGTTTGAGAAATGGGCTTTGATCTTAAAGTATAACGTCACTAACAAAATTTAAATTCGTGTTTGTACTGAGTATTAAACATGTATTCTACGAAATAGTACTTGTAGACGATTCTTGCAACGGTGACAAATTTCCGTTAAATTAATATTGGCCATGTTAAACCAGCAAATACGACAAGTTCAATTATTCAATTTTTTAATGTTTTGTTTTTGCTTTTTACGTATAAATAATATATCGGAGGCAGTGTTATATCAAATAACACCTAGTGGTGAAGCTGCCAACCTTCTATAATATTGCGAGTCGTAGACGAGCGATATTATAGAAAGTTGGCAGCTTCACCACAAGGTGTTATTAGGTATTACACTTTCACCGATGTAATATTTGCCTTAAAACACGCCCGTGTTTGCTATTTTTGAAAAAAAAATAATGTTTTCTAATCCTTTTTCGTACTGTATTTCAAAGGTTGACACTCGTGTTGTCTGGAAAGTTTAGAAAGTTTAGAAAAGTTGGAGGAATTGTTACATGATTAAATTGTTGCATAGCCGAAAGAATACCAGAGTTAAAGAACATCACGTGTGTTCAGGAAAGTTGAATTATTTGAATTTATCGATTTGGTGAACTGTAACAAAATTGACCACTTTCAGTTGCGGTCGGTTGTTCGAAGTGCGTACAATGGATTATACAGTGACTAGTTGGAATAACGTGCCATGGATAATATGTTTCTTCGTAGGTAATTTGTATTAAACTTTATTTTACGAAAGTTGGTTACGTGCAATTGCTCGTTGTATTTTTTAGCGAGTTATTTTATGTGATTACACGAGTGAAATTTCATAAAATTAAGATTTTTTAGGGTACAGTTTCGTGGATAACGTCACCGGTTTGCGCGAATAAAACTTCCAGTGTCGGCGGATAACAGCACAGGTAGCGAAGTTATACGCGTATAATGTCGGCAAAAGAACAAAAGAAAATGACGTCACAGTGTTTTAAAGTTATCCAGCATTGACAAATTTTAAAAAAAAATGTATATGTATACGTTGCCAGGAGAGAAACAAAGTCAATGTTTATGGATTTGGATCGGGTATGATGATTTTAGAAATAACGTAATGTTGAAGGTAGCTAATTTCTTTTTTATTGCTCCTGCGTTATCAATACCGAAACTCATAAATATCTGAATTTGCTGAGTTTACAAAATTGTCCATATTACCTCTAGTGCAACACAACTAAACAAATTGTTGGGGTTACGAAAACTCTGGGTTCAAAAGTAATACCATTTTTAACATAGCTGATTTGTGTTACACTTATCCAGAGTTACAATATTTACAGACTTGATTATATTTATTTGTCTTTAAAATTATTAATTTTGTCAACTTGGACTGGATTTGGCCCACTGCTACAAGTAATATCTACCGGTGTTGTATTTATGTAGTAGTAACTATTAGTTATTTATATGCTATAAATACTTACTTTGCAACCACGTGTGTTGTTTTTAAGTGTCACCACGACAGGCTTTGCTCCAGTACTTCGTTCAGATCGCTAAATAAATGTTGAAAAATGTTAATAAAATGTATTTGAAAGCTGTAACAATAGCAAAAATATTCACATTGTGAATCAAAATTTACTTGTCCTTACTTTACCACAAAAGCATTTAGTATTTTAGTTACTATTACACAAGGCACATGAAAATAAAAAAAAAATAGTTTGATGTAAAGGAAATGAAGTTAAACGTTGTGGTCGTATATTTGCGTACATACCTTCATATCTTCTATTACTTCAGCATTACTTGGTTGAAAGATAGCCTGGAAAATATGAAATATAACATTAGTTTCAAACATGAATGTGTAGAATCCCACAAAATGATAATGTATGCATGTTAATCAGACAGAACATTACAGACAATGATGTCTGCTACGGAGATATTTGAAACTGAATTATATAATGTTATTTTTCAATACAAATTCATATATTTGTGGAGGTACGATCAGACAGTATAGGTTATTATTTTTATTCTTTCAGACCATTGTACTTTTAGTTTATTTTTAACGAGTCCGCTTCAAAAACAGCTTCAAGTAGGATATTCAGTAGTAGACATGCAAGATGCTTACAACATAAAGTAACTAAAATCCATTACAATGAAGAAATACGTCCTTGATTTCAGCTTTCATGTTTTAATACGTTATAGAAACTGATTGCAAAACTGTTAACAATTGAGTTTAAGTTATATGATTTTTAATCTAATATATATAGCTGATTGTAAGTGAGTGAATGAATGAGTAAGTGACTGACGCTAATTCTAGCCATGATGCAAAACAGATAGAGAAAAATGTTAAATACAAAAGTTGTTCAGCTTGGTATAAAACCTACAGAATAAATCGAAAATCCGCCATTTTTTTTTTGTTACGTGACATTACAATATCTTCCAAACGGTGCGTTTTGCGGGAAAAAGTCATATTACAAAAAATGTTTATTTTGGTCCAAAACATCTGATTTACTGCCTCAATTTTAAAATTTCCGCCATTTTGTTTTTTTATCACGTGACATTAGAATATCTTCCAAATGGTGCGTTGTGCAGGAAAACGTTATTTGTCAAAAAATGTTTATTTTAGCCCAAAACATCTCATTCACTACTTCAATTCTAAAATTTCCGTCATTTTTTTTTTGTCACGTGATATTAGAATATCTTCCAAACGGTGCGTTGTTGTACGGGAAAATGTCATTCTTTAAAAAATGTTTGTTTGGGCCCAAAACATCTCATTCTCTACTT
>KZ872387.1:5931-17530 GCA_003456935.1 Machilis hrabei
AAAGTACAGTTTGCACCAAAAGTTCACTATCGACAGTTATGTTTAGAGTTTTGAGTGAATTCTGCAATTGTTGTTAATGGACTTTGAGATTGGAAATGATATTTCTGTAAATGTGGAATCTGCTAACATGGGTTGCTTGCCCTAGATGTCATCAATCCCTTGCCACCAGTGCCCATNGAATTTAAGAAACGTAAGAATTGTCTGCATCTACAACTATTATGATGAAGAAGANCATTTGTATATNATTAGTAACAACAAAAAAGTAAAACACCTTAAAATTGCCATNTTGTATTTACTTAATTGATGAATATTGCAAATGCTCTNCCTTCTGGCTTTATATTTAATAATAAATCCCTTAACCTTAAAGAGTAAATTATTTTTAAATATTGTGTCTGTACAGTCTNCCAGTTATAGATCTATAGTGTTCCAACAAATGTTTCTAGTCTGCAAAG
The DNA here is from genome assembly GCA_003456935.1 of Machilis hrabei. Lineage (NCBI taxonomy): Eukaryota > Metazoa > Arthropoda > Insecta > Archaeognatha > Machilidae > Machilis > Machilis hrabei. Next base: position 6,384 of record KZ872387.1, read on the forward strand.
GTGAACATACAGGGTGTCCCAAAAATACACGGCAAAGCTTCAGGAATAGATTCCTCATATGTAGAGAGTAAAATTTATTTATATNATCATAGTTTCTGAATTATTGTAAGAGGCGCCAATGTATCACATACTGTAGTTAATGTAATCAAATCCACGCTTGTTAAAAGCCTACATAAATCGTGCTATGTAAGTAAACAAATGAGGAAAAAAGAGATACAAGAATGGGGAAGGACTCAGCATCATATGCCATAAGCTTCCAAAATCGAAAGATTGACAAAAACTACAAAGGAAGGAAATTAAATGATCTTCACATTATCTTACAGAAATTTTTCAAAATGTTCACCTGCTCAAATACAGACTTCAGCTCGTCGTACCATTGATCACTTTTAACAAGAGTGTAGATTTGATTACATTAACCATGTGATACGTGGGCTCTTCGACAATTTTACAATAACTCAGAAACCCATCTTTATATAAATTATTTTTACTCTCTATGAGGAATCTATTCCCAAAGTTTTGCTGTGTATTTTTGGTACATCCTGTATAATATGTTAAAATACACAATTTTAAAATGTGTGTTGAAGTTAATATTAATTCCTTTGTAATGAACATTTTGATCAGTTTTATTTTGTTGTTCAGAAGGAAGGGGGTAAGTTTTGGGTTTGAGTTATATTTACCTTAAATTTTATGCCAGTATACATAATAGCTTTATTGATATAATTTCGAATTTTTTAAATTGGCCTCTATTATATGAAACCAGACTTTCAGATTAATCAATTTCTGTGTATGCAAATCTATCATTATTGTTATATTCTTCTTAATACAACTTAAGGTGTCAACGCGCCGTAAAACCCTACACCACCACCACATCTAAATACAGGAAAGCTAATACTTCCACACACAGCAGTACAGTTTTCTTTCTTACGGCAACCAAATATTGTTCAATATTGTATGGAATGTTGAAATTCTGGACAATTTCCCTTATAAAAAGTTTGATTGCCCATACTTTGGGAAGTAAACGAAATTGGTCCATCAGATTTTAATAGAATCAAATGTATTACAGAGTGAAGCTGTGTACCAAAGTTTAGCACTCTCGAACATGGATAAGTCGGTTAAAATGATATTAAAAAAATTGAAACCAGATAATACACAAGTCTAGTTAAATAACAGGTTATTATAAAACAGATCTCCACTATCCAATAAACTCCTTTACAATACCATCAGGTGTCGATAGAATAATAAACACAACAGATCATCGTCATCAACCTTCACAATATCCATTCACCTATACTGCGTGTAATCTTAATCTTTTGTATGCAGTGATAACATTCTCAAGTCTCTACCTGTAAGATTATTGATTTAATAACANTTCATAGTTATACGAGTTCGTAGTTTTTAAGGACTACATTTCTGTTTTAATAAAAAGTTGTAAAATCAATGTTGAGCAACACACAAACTACCTGTCAAAAGTTTAAGTTCACCTCCCGAAAGTATACAAACTCGAAGAAAAAGTCATCAATAAAGGCATATAAACATAAAACTCCACACATTCATTTCATGGTAATAACTGATATCGAGCGCAAATTACTTTAATAGTGTGTTCTGACAGAATTATCATTGAACTTTGCAAACGTGTTAAAAGTGTTGCTTACTGTTTCTTTTTCTTATTTTGAGGTGAGCTAGCAATTTGAATACTATAACTGTGCTAGACTATACCTAAATGCAATTTTTTTTTATTTATAAAAGTACAGTACATGACACACTAGAAAGGTCTGTACAAATTTTGTCAGATTTTAGTGTAGAAATATGGGTCGAAAAAGAGACTTAAGTATAGAAACGTGTTGTCATCATAGCATTGCACAAAGAAGGCAATAGCAACAAAGCCAAAGGTTTNCCAAAATGCAGTTATGAATGTGCTGAAGAGGAAGCAAGAGACCGGGTCAAACGGAAGCCGCCATCAGTCTGGGAGACCCAAGGTAACATTACAGAGTGACAACATTCATCTGTGTGCAAAGAAAGTGTAAGCAAACATGTACTGCGCCTGAAATTCATGAACTGAATTTTCGCGACTACAGGTTGAAAGGATGCATAGCCACAAGAAAACCATGACTACGGAAACAAAATAAAGTGAAAAGGTTGCAATAGGTCAAATAACATAAAGATTGGTCTAAATTATTGTTCACCGACGGGTCAACGTTTGAAATTTTTGGAAGATAACGCAGGCAGTACATTTGTCACCAGGTTGGTGAGCACGTGAGGAGTCAGTGTATAATACCAACAGTAAAGCATGGTGGTGGATCTGTCATGGCTTGGTGCTGTTTTGCTGGAGATAAAGTTGGAGACCTTGTACATATTGAGGAAATTCTGGATCAAAAACTATATCACGGTATTTTACGTCACAACTTCCTATGCGGAAAGAGATTAGCAGGTCGCAGTTTTGTTTTCAAGCACACGTCAAAATTGTGCAAGAAGTACATCGCGAACAAAGAGAAGCAGAAAGAGATTAATTACTAAGATTGGCCCTTTCAGTCACCACCTGAATCCAATTGAACTAATATGGAATGAGTTGGATACTAGACACGAATGTGCAAAAAATGTGGCTAACTAATCAAAAGCACGTTTGGGAGTTTCTGCAAGTGTATTAGATGCAAATTTGAGCTACTACTTTGAAAAAGTTGATAATAAGAATGCCCATCCTATGTGCTGCTGTTCTGAAGTCTGAAGGAGTATATTTTGAACAGTCGAAAATCAACACAAAAAATATATGAAATTTGGTTTTGATTGTGCTTTCTGTTATACGAAATGAACTTTTCTTTTAAAATAAATCTGTTGAGCCAGAATTGATTATGTACAACTTGTGTTATTTATTAGTTTTCTATCAATCGGGGAGTGAACTTAAACTTTTGACCGGTAGTGTAATACTGTGATAATAACAATATATAAAAGAAGTAATACCTGCTTATTTTTTATCATCTTTACAACATCACATAATTTATTAGAACTGATAACTATTGCCTTATCCATTTGTCTGATCATAAAGTCGGTTAATATTGCTACTCAAGCATCAGGAACAATTGTTGCAAACAAAAATGTTTTTTTTTTTTAACAGATGCTTTACTTCGATTAAACAACCCAGAAATGTTAGAGGTTATAAAGCTCTTGCCACCACTGTAGTATTTTAAGTCAACGATCATGTTTTGATATGACATAAAATTTCAAAAAGTAGCTGGCACCCCATCATATTGATGACAAGGTGGTTTGCATATATCTTGATAAAATATGAAACTAATAATTCACACGTCTTTATTAGTAAAAGTTGATTTGTCTGTGAAGAGAAAGTAACCTTTCGTCGTTTTGTAATTGACGTAGGCCTTACAAATAAATACTTTTGTCTGATTACCTCTTTTAACCTCGCGTTGCTATAATTTGATGTTAGAAATGACACGAGCTGCTGCTAAAACATGAAGTCTTACTTCAGATGAACAAGATTACAAAAGCTGGTGTCGTATACATTTTGCTTAACACAGTCATAGTAACTACCAATGTGTTATTTCTCTCCAGCTTAGAATGCTTAACTTCAGGGTATGTTTATTTCTTCTATTAAATTGAGACTGACTAATAAATTTGCCTTATTTTTCTTATCTGTGATATGCAATAAAGATGTCTTTCATATGATCATTCAGAGTTTAGGCTTTATTTGTATTACACTAGTTCAATATTTTATGAAAACTCTATTGCTATCTTGCATGTGGATTTTTGGGTTATGTTGACAGTTTCAAAAATATGAAATACTGTTTCAAAGACACCCATTACTGTATTAAACTTATTTTGTGACATTAATAACTCTATATTCAGTTTTGGCACAAGGTAAAGCTTGTATTATTGACTGTAGTTACAGCCAAACCAATCAAATTTTTTTCTTTTGGCTGTTTGCAAATGGAAATAAGGCTGCTAAGTACAAATTGTGGTCTTTCTGTTTTTTCAGCTTCATCTCAAATCTTGAAACCTCATTCGAAGGCAATTAAGAAAGAAAATGATGAACTTGGCAAAGATGCGGATTTTGTGGAATCTGAACTTGTATGTAAAGAAAAAGTTCCTAATCAATATAATGTATGCAGAACAAAGCATATGTTGAAGATTAAAAAGAAACCAGAAATGTCAAAACAAGCTTTGAAAAAAACCTTAATCAACNTCAATATAATGTATGCAGAACAAAGCATATGTTGAAGATTAAAAAGAAACCAGAAATGTCAAAACAAGCTTTGAAAAAAACCTTAATCAACAATGTGAAAACAGAGTGTCAAGAATTGCTAGCTAATTTAGTTTCAAGAAAATGTTATGTAAAGATGGAGAGAATAGATGCATTAAAAAAGAACCAACCAACTCTTAGAGAAAGTATCCTTACCATTGACGGACATGAGAATGTGGAAGGATCAGCTGCTAAGCAAACAGAAAGGACTTGTTGTGAAATGGATTTGGGAGGGAAAGATGCTGTTTTTATGCATTCTAGTGGTAACATTAAAGACAAAGACATTTCTGATGTTGCTGCAATGAAANCAAGTGGAACTGAAAGTAAGTGTAACATGATTTACTCTTATTATAGAGGGTGGTTATAAAGAAAGTATACATGTTTAAAATTCGATATTGCTTTCAAATGTGAAATAACCCATATAGTCATATATATCGCCGTATTCTCGACGTTCTGGGGTTTCGTCCATATTTTTTTGAAGATTTTTTAAGCGACTTTAAAAAATGGCCAGTTTTTGTGATTATTTCATTAATTGATCACTTTGGGCTACAAAAATGGTAGACACATTTTAACCCAGCGCTACTGATGGCACTCCGACGCCTGCCCCTCAGCTGCATCCGCTCTCTGAAGGGCAGATGAAGAAAATTGACTAATTGATGTAAACTTAAGAGCTGAAGAAGAAACAGTTGCGGAGGAGAATGTGATAAAAGATAAAATGGAGAGAGAAAGACTAAAAGGGGGAGGGGGAAACCTAGACCCTATAAGATTGTTTAAGCTGTATAGGCTCCTCTTTGTTATGAGCCCTTACTGAATAAAGGAAACATTTAAGTTTCATCACCACGTCAAGGTGGGTGCCCATCAATGGAGTATTTTTATGTATGCTTTTTATCGTTTTTTTTTTCTTTCTCCCCCTTTTTTTGTTTTTTGTCGTTTTTTTGTTTCTTTTCCCCCTTTTTTTGTTTTTCATAGTTTTTTTTTATTTCTTCTCCCCCTTTTTTTTGCTTTTTATCGTTGTTGTGTTTTTTTGCACAAGATTTGAACAGCGCATAATTTGCGTGATGGACTAATTAATTGATATGCCTTTCAAAAACTTGTGACAAAATTCAAAGCTACAGGTTGAATGTGCAAGATGCCACGTTGTGGAAGACCGCAGGTCCTGCTGGAATCAGTTGCGGAAATTGAAAAACCTTAAAGGGTCTAAGTTTTCCCCTTTTTGTCTTTCTTTCTCTCTTCATTTTTAATCTTTAATCACATTCTCCTCCACAACTGATTCTTTCTCAGCTCTTAGATTTACATCAATTAGTCCATTTTCTTCATCTGCTCTTCCAAGGGCCTTAAGAGGGCTGGTGCAGCTGAGGAGCAGGAGTCGGAGAGCGGTCAGTAACTCTGGGTTACAATTTGCCCACCATTTGTGTAGCCCAAAGTGATTAATAATGATTAATAATAATATCACAAAAACAGGCCAATTTTTTAAGTTCCTTAAAAAATCTGAAAAATTTATGGAAGAAACCCCAGAACGTCCCGAATACTGCGATATATGTGACTATATGGTTTATTTCACATTTGCAGGAAATATGGAATTTTAAACATGTACACTTTCTTTTTAACCATCCTGTATTTGAGATATGTAAGTTCTTTTTAACTTTTAAAGTATTTGTGTTGAATAAAATAGTATTAAAACATGAAATCATGCCTCCTCAAATAATATACAGGGTGTTTCAGACCACCCGTATCAGCCTTTTTCTCAAACTACATGATACTAGTTGTTTGCAAAAACATATTAGTTTTATACATGGTTCAACAATAATATTGATAATATTCTTCGACAAATGCATGACTTACTAAATTCTTTTAAGCTATTCTCTGATATTGATGACGGACTCAAATAATTTGTGTAAACATTACTTTAAAAAATGTAAAGTTTTTTTACAAAGCAAGGAACAGTGTAAAAGCTTTTACGGTACAGAATTGTATTCAAAAGTGAAATAAATTAAATTTTTCACAATAAACATACCATTTATTTAAAGTATTAGTTGGAAGTTAACTATTTAAATTAATTGTCTAATACTTTAAGTGCTAGAAGCAAAATAAAGAAAGTCTTAAAAATATGTCAATTATCTTTATAGGTACAAAATGTCCTATTCGTCTAATTCTGACAAATGGTTTTTAAATTTGAAGTTACAATATACTATTAAACATAGATGTTTTATTTCAGTTACCGGAGATGATAAGTTTTTACCTGGCCTCCTAAACGGGAGATCCCGGATTCAATCTCTATTGTGTACTCTTTATCCTGGATGTAATTAGTTATTCAGTATGTCTGATTAATGATTTATAGAATCTCCTGGAAGTGACGTTACAAATGTATGTAATCAAAACAGTGATCAAACTTAACTGAACACCTGCCAGTTGTGACATTAAATTTAAAAATAAATCGTATGATGTAATTATTGAACCTAAGAGTCAAGATTGAGGCCATAAAATTACTAGAAAGTAATGATTTTCAATGTTTAAAATGAACAGATGCATTAGTAAAGATGGTGTTTAGAAAGGCCAATTTGTTGTGTATTAAATGTTTTTGAATAGGTCTTTAAGATACATATTAAGTATTTCAAAACATAAGTGTGTTCTGTGTTACCAGTATAATACTTCATGTTTACAAAGCAACCTTGATAGTCTTTTATATCTAATCTAATGAAGAAATGCCTTTAAAAAGTTACACTTTGCACTAGGAAATGAAATGAAAATTGGATCTAGTTTATTTTAATGAATAAAATACTTTAAGTAGGCCTATGTGATTTTTAAAACAAACATTCATTCGTTTATTTCACAACTCTCAGACACTCCCTGTCTGTTTTTTAAGAGTGGAACATTTAATTTAGTTGCTATCTTTTGTATTTATGATATGATGTTTTGAGACTAGCACTTTATTTTTATGATCATTTTTTTCATATGGAACAAAAGTTATAAACAGTATATATTTGTAATTGTAAATTTATCTCAATAGGCATGCGAAAATGAGTCTAGAATGTTCAAGCATAAGTGTTTTATAATTATTAAGCAGTGGAAAGTTACAGTTAATGGAGTACTATATTGTTTATGTACTCTAGTGATGTTTTTCATTTTTTTGCAACTTTAATTTTTAATACATATATATTGAAAATTATTTTTATATATTTCAAAAATGTAATTTATATTTCAAACAAAAAATAAAGTGTCTCAAATGTTCCAAACTTAAAAACTTTGAAGAGAATAAGAAAAGAATGGTTGTTTAGTATTATGTGTATCTTTATATTTATTCATATATGTGTTCAGTATGTTTGGTACGACTTTGGAGTCTTACGGCTCGGGAGATGATTTGTTTTTGGGTTGCGAGACAACAAGAGGTGTCTCAAGTTGTGTGCATGAGGGACACAAGTTGTGTGTAAAACTACTATTATTGAGTGATTGTGAGTTACCTGTGTGAATTCATTAGTGGTTGAATAAAGGCACATTTTTTGGTCCTCCACGAACCGCACGAGTCAGTGAAACTGAATGGAATAGTTATGTGAAGCTATGTCGAAATAGTGAAGATTAATTACAGACTGTGATCAGTAATTGTGGAGTAAAACAATGAATCACGTCATAGCGATTTGAGCAATGAGCACCACGTTGTTGCAGATGGAGGAGGTAAGCCTACTACCAACGAAAAGTATGTTAAACCACTGAGTTGTGTTATAGTACCAGGCTTAAGTATCAACATGTCGTGAGTCGGGTAAATCACATTATCGAGAAGTTTGAGCCCGACACTTCTGTTACACAGTTGCTCTGCATTTAATTATGTGCTAGAAATTATTCATCGCTCAGACATTGACACTCTCATTTGGTTATAATCTTTCGTGCATGTCCGTGTGACGACGACACGAGACCAGCTAGGGATAAAAATCTAATAAATTGAGTTTGAAAAGGGAAGACAAAACGGGGTGAAGTGTACCAAGAATCACATGTCAGTTTGAATTAAATCTAGCAATCAAGTCAAACACTAGTGCATTATGGAGGAGGCGCAATTAAAGACACAGAAAACGGTGTTGAAGCATAATGTGACTAGATTGGAATCGAAGGTAGCGAAAGTAGTAGCCAATAATGAAGGTGGCCAGTTGGTAATGTGCATGGAGAGATGTTCACAGTTGATTATTCAAGCCAATCAAATAGAATGCGAGTTCAGAAATATGTGTGACGATGAGTTGGATCCATTTATCGAGGAGATTGCTGAAGTAATTGATAGACGTGAAACAACGCTGTCCAACCTTATAGAATTGCAGCAGCAATAAAGACAAATTCAGGAAACGCCTTCAGACAACCAGCCTGTAAGCAGCATGAGAACCAACAAAGTGAGACTCCCCAGATTAGAATTACCAATGTTTGAAGGGCACATGAACCAGTGGTTGTCATTTAGAGACTTGTACATAGCAGCAGTGCACAACAATCAAATTCTAAGCCCAGCACAAAAGCTTCAGTATTTAAAGGGTTGCCTTAAGGGCAAGGCAGCCACATTGATTCAAGCAATCCCGATCACAGACGCAAACTAAAGCGAGGCATGGGAATTGCTTAATGCGCGGTATCAAAATAAACGTGAATTAGTTAACACAGTTATAAAAATACTAATTTCACAACGAGGCCTTCAGCAGGAATCGTCCTCAGGGCTGCAGAAAATTGCAGATGTATCCAGTGACTGTATACGACAACTAAAAATGCTGAACATCCCAGTGGAAGCTTGGAACGCGATCCTAATTTTTCATGTGTGTGAAAAGCTTGATGCAAGTAGTAGACAAGATTGGGAACTTTCACTCAGCCATACTAGTGATCCTACCTTTGAGCAACTTCTGCAATTCATCGACAATAGAGCCAGAGCAAGAGTCATTCACGCTGCAAACTCCAAATCGTGTGGTGAAAAGTAGTGCAAATAAGTCAAATGTTAATCGTTCATACCATCTGAACAAAGGTGCGTCTAATTATCATGTTGCACTGTTGCCAAAGTGTGTTAAGTGTGGAAATAATCACAAATTAAGCGTGTGCAAAGAATTTGCGATGTTATCTGTTGCAGATAGAGTACAGTGTGTCGGGTGAAAAATTGTGCTATAATTGCTTAGTCAAATCATGCTGCACTAAATTGTAATGCTTCCTGCTGTCAGAAATGTGGGAAAAACACCACACCTTGTTACATTATGAAAGCAAAAATGTACAGTCAAGTGACAACACAAGTGTTAGCTCACATGTTGTGGTGGGTAATAAGAGTCACAACAATCAGGTTTTATTGTCAACAGCAATTATATATCTTAAAAATAGACAAGGTGAATTCAAAGCATTCAGAGCCTTATTGGATTCAGCAAGTGAGGTTTCATTTGTAACTGAAAGGTGTGTGCAAATGCTAGGTGTAAAGAAACAAAAGCTGAGTGTTATTGTAACTGGTGTCACTAATTCTGTAGTTAGCAAGACTGACTCTGTGGTAGAGTTGCATTTTAAGTCTAAACATCCTATGTCAGAAGTGTTTGCCATGAGTTGCATTGTTTTGCCCCAAATTACAGGAAGGTTGCCTAGAGATAATGTCACTGTGCTGACAGGGTGGGATCATATCCGAAATCTAGACCTGGCTGACCCTAAATTCAATGTTCCTAGTTGTGTTGACATTTTATTGGGATCAAATGTGTATGCCAAGGTTTTAATGGGCAATGTAATCAAAGACCCCGCTGGATCGCCTACTGCTATTTATACTGCCCTAGGATGGGTGGTAGTGGGAGAAACTGGTGCTAAGGGTATTGTGCACTCTGCACAGGTAACAACGGTAACAACACACCATACAATGTGTGTTGTAGATGACACTATTCGGAAATTTTGGGAATTAGAGCATTTACCTTTTACAAGCACTTTCACAAATGAGGAAAAGGAATGCGAGTTATTCTTTGAACAAAATCATACAAGGGACGAGACAGTTAGATATATTGTTAAACTTCCTTTTAAACAGTCTCTTACCCAGTTAGGGCAATCACGGCCAACTGCACTGCGGAGGTTACTTAGTAATGAAAATCGGTCAGTACATCATCCTGAATTGAAGGAGCAATATGATGATTTTTTAAGGGAATATGATGAGATAGGTCACATGAAAAGGGTGTACAATCATGATGTTGAGTCTAGTGTTAGCTGCTATTTGCGTCATCATTTTGTTGTTAACGAATCCAGTTCTACCACAAGGTTGCGAGTTGTCTTTGATGCAAGTGCAGCAACTTCAAATGGTAAATCACTTAATCAGTATATGATGGTAGGGCCTAAACTGCAAAGTGATATCATACCATTGCATCTGCGGTTTCGTACTCGTCAAATAGCTCTATGTGCAGATATAGAGAAAATGTATAGACAAGTTCGTGTCAGTGATGATGACGTCAAATACCAATGCATTTTGTGGCGTCCAAATCCAACTGAACCTGTGTGTGAATATGAACTTCAAACTGTGACGTATGGCACTGCCTCTGCGCCATACCTCGCAGTTAAATGCTTACAACAGTTATGTGTAGATGAGGTTGATAACTTTCCTGTGGCATCCACTGTTGCCAAAACTGATTTTTTTGTTGATGATCTTGTATCAGGTACAAACTCTGTTTCACAAGCTATTGAGTTGGTGACTCAACTTGTAGAGTTAATGCGTAGAGGTGGGTTTGAGCTGAGAAAATGGTCATCNAATAATTCTTGTGTTACACAGTCTATTCCTGAGTATCTACGTGCAGATACTCGTTCCAGATCATTAGACAGGGATGAGGTGATCAAAACCTTAGGAATAGTGTGGGCACCTACAAATGATCAATTTATGTTCAACATTAGTCCCCCATCATCTGGTGAGGACATCACCAAACGAATAATGCTATCC
>KZ872387.1:30936-43205 GCA_003456935.1 Machilis hrabei
GTTTTTTAGGTATGTATTATATGTAACTTTATATTCACAAAATATTTCAACAGTGCGATCCCAAAAACTGTTTGCCTTAGAAAATTAATTTTTTGCGCCAACNTTTTGCAAGTACTTAGTAGTTCAAGCCATTATTATTAATTTTAGGCCATGGGTTCGAATCCATACGATTGTGTTTGAATCATTTGAAAGAGAGATATCTCGGGAAATAAAAGACGTAGACGGTTGATTTTTGCACCTACATTATTAAAAAAAAGAGTAGTATAATTGAGTATAAAATTTGTAATATGATGTAAATTGTTTTGAATCCAGAAGAAATTATTCTGTTTACAAGCAGGTAAAATATTTATCAGAAAATTTAGCAAAGATTTTATTGTACATTGATTCTATACATTTCCCAAGTGAAAGTTTTTTTTTATTCCATCAAATATTTTGAATATAACATACTTTATTTAGGCTTTCCTTATCAAGAAATGTTAAGGGATTACAGTTTTGTAGGCCTTTATATAAAAGGAAAATAATTTGAAAACTTGCAGAATTTCAATATACCTGTTGAGCTTGTACAACTATCCCATTCTTCAAATTTGGGCCTTATAACAGTAAACAAATGTTATTTTTTACACTACTTATTTTTACAGTATCCATCACATTGTTAGCTACGTTTTGGGAGACATCTGTTCTCTAATCCTCAGGCATGTTTAAAAATATAGTTCATGAAAATACACTTTATTACCTTATTTCTTCTATTTGTGTGTAGACTGAACAATACAGCAAAAATATTAACCTTAAAAGACATTGTTTTATCAAAAGAGAAATTGGCACCCAAAAAATTAAGATCTAATACAAATACCCTTTTACGAAGAAAATAATTGTCTTTTTATGAACTACGTCAAGATATTATCCTATTCTAGTTCTTCCAACAGTTTTAAATAACTCAAAAATTGCTTTCTCTCACTGGCGTATGAACTCTTGATCTCTCAATCCACATCAAATCCTGGTGAGGGCAAGCCATTTTTAGATGTCTATAAACCAGAGAAAAACATAGCAAATGAGACTAATAAAACATTATAAAGCATCTGAGTAAACAACATAAAAAATAATTGTTTGCCATTGCTATTAATTTTCAGATAATATTATACCAATTTTGACAAATGCAGAATCTAACATGACTGTTCACAAAGTTGATATTTGTAATCTGCTTCAGTGTTTTGTAGTATTATGTCTTCCCTTCTCCCTCTGAACAAAAGTTGTTCTGGTGTAGCTGAAGACGAAGATGCAAAATGTGCAGTGTGGTAAATTTTGAAACACGTTGGTATTAACTGATTGGCTATTTAACATCTGAACTTGTGAAGCTGTATTCAACTTAATCTTTTAGGTTAAATAAATTTCTTGAAACAAAATATTAAAAAAATAAGTGTGTGCAGGTGTTAGGATGATATGTTTCAGTAATTTGGTCTTAGAATGCTTTTGAGGATTTTGTAACACCAAAGTAATGTGCATTGTACATAAACTTACTATTGCTTTGAGAGATTATGTTATTATAAATAAAAAAATGGTCTTTGTCATTTGTTTTAAGTGCTGTTTTTTGTTTATGTATATGTAACAACATTTATCTCAATTAAAATTAAATTCTTACATGTATGATGTATCACATACAGTTACTGTAAATGGTAATACCAAATATATATTTTGACCGTACTGTGTCGTGACTTATATATTTTTTGTACCAGTACCTACTATGCAACTTAGTTGAGAGTGGGGTTCTTTACCCGTTTTATTAAGTTACTAGCGTAGATCCGTGGAAATCATGGTTAATTTGAGTTTATTCGTAGTTGGTAAATATTTATACATTTATTTGTATCGGAGAATATGTGAAACCATCAAATACAAATTTTGGTTTAGTGTACCAACCTTTTCACATCTATTAGTTATTTGTTTCTAGATTTGGCAACATTCCCTAACCCATAACCACATAGTGTGAAACTGAATAAGCAACGATGGGTTGTACTTGACCTCGGGGACTCTAATAGTTTTTCATGATACCAATTTTTGTGGCACTAGATCGGTTTTCTTTTTTTAATATGGCATTACGGTTTGACTTTTACCCTTTATGGTTTGGTTTTGAATGAGCGCAGGTATGTTTAATTTGATGTCAAATATGAATTGAGAGATACCAAACCTACCTGAGTACAATATTACATTGCTCAAGCTCGAATTTACTTAATTTTTTAAGTTTGGTATCGTGGATGCGTAACTATAGCTCCAATTAATAATAGCTTTTGTAAGTTTAGTGACCAGATTTTACTTTTACCCCCATAATTTGACATGCAAGGAGTACAAATATGTTAAATTTCACGTTAATTATTAGTTTGAAGACACTTTGCTATTGGATTATGGTCCCACGGTTATGACAACTCGGGTCTAATGGAGACCCCATCCGCGTCGTAATGACGCTTCAGGATAACTGAATTTTGGATTTTGCCACTCAGCCGACACATAGCCGGAGGTGGGATATTTTACATCGAACACTTATCGGTGGGACCCGCCTTTAACGTGCCTCCCGGAACACGCCTACGATCATACCTTAGTGAGGAGTGCTTCACAGGCAGACTCGTAGGATCACCCTTTTTCACCCAGGGCTGGGAGCCAGCCCCAGGGTTTGAACCCGGAACCTCCCGATCAGGAGGCGAACACTCTAACCACTTGGCCAACCTGTCGGTTTTGAAGACACTTAAAATCTGAGTACAAATGTGTGTGGATCTAGCTCCAATTTAAAGTTTCTTGTAAATATGAAATCATAGTTTGACCTTTAATGAATTCAGGACTAAATTTGATTTTGGGAACTCCATAACCATGTTCAAAAATTTTAAAGCCTAATTAAAATTAGGTTACGTGAATTCACGTGAAAACAACAAAGATTCGCAAATTTCACACTATCTCTGGACTTAACGATCCCTAAAAACCCCGAATACCAATTATCGTTTTGAAATTCTTCTGAAAAGTCTTTGTTGTATACTTACCTACATCAATGGAACAAAGGTACGTCAATTTTGCCATATATCCTAAACTCAATGAACACGTAAACTCCTAGTATCTATTTTCAACTTTTAAGCAATCACGGAAAACCCTTATAAATGTTGCTCCGTGGATTCCCATGAAAAGAGAAAAGCTATATATTTTTTTTTCTATTTTTGCTGAACTGAATGACCCCAAAAAACCCCGAGTTCAAAATTTCAGTTCTTAATTGCTACGGAAAATCCGTGTTGTAAACTTCCCTACATGTGTTAACATTAAAAGAGTAAAGGTAGGTAAATTTCACTATTTTTTCCGGACTCAGCGATACTGATAAGCCCCAAGTACAAACTTTCAGCTCTTAATTCCTACGGAAAGTCATTGTTGTAAATATTCTTACATAGATTCACATTAAAGGAGTTAAGGTATGTATATTTCACTATTTTTTCCGAACTCAGCTACCCCGAATACAAACTTTCATACATTTTTTTTTTACTAAAAACAGTGTGCTAGATCTGAACTGATTTGCATGCGACCTCATACACTTAAAGAAAAAAGTACAATGTATCAACGACATAATGCTCCATATTTTAAGAATAAACTACAAACAGACGATATTAATAAATTAAAATATTAAAGATTATATCATTCTGCTGTGTGCAACAGGCTTTCTATAACAAACTTTACTTTTGTGCTGGCATTGTTTGAGTTTGAAACACAAGCAGAGAATTTATATATAACAAATCCAAGAAAATGTCAAACTAGAGACTGTAAATACTAATAATAGTATAAATGAGAAAATGGTGTCTTAGTTGTAAAGATTATTCTAAGATTTTCATTGATTAGAAACTATTTTTTGTAATAAACAGAGTTCTTTAAAACTTAAACACTCGCACATGGATATTATAAAGAACAACACATTTTTGTGTGTTTTGCTTTTATCTCGATGACAAATAAGGTTTTTAAATAATAAGGTAGGGTATTCATGCAATTACGTAATTTATACGACTTAAGTTTCATGGGCAAATACTTTATACCTCGAAATGCCGGTGAAATTAGTTTCAAATAATATTCGGAACAATATGTTCTGTATTGGCATATTTAATATATTACAGGGGGATTGAACGAGGGTGACCAACTCAAATAACTCTGACACTAAAAGTGCAATTGATTTTCTGTGAATATACTAAAAGGGCTCACAATATGATTATTTTAATTAGCCATGGAATAAGTGTAACAATAATTATGTTACAAAGTCATGGTAAAATACAAACAATGGGCACAATACGTGACTTACTACTCAAAAATATACTCTTGAATTTTTGTGGAAGTATTTAACACAAAAAGAGTAAACAAATGTTTCTGTACGTATCTTTTCAAAGTGTATCCATTTCATTCGTCAAAATACACATATTCCATTTAAAAAAACCTAACTTTGTATTGTAATTGATGTAACACTTACATCACAGGTAGATAAAACACATTATATTATGAGCCCTTTTAGTATATACATTTCACCGAAAACAGAAAATAAAATGCACCATTGGTGTCAGAGTTATTTGAGTTGTTTACCCTTGTTGAATGTCCCTGTATATGCAATAGACATAGCAGTACTGCAGTTTGCTTTTTCTTTTATAATATATACCATTATTCAAAATAATGGTTTTCCTCGCATGTAACTGCAAAGAAGGTATTGTAATAATATACCTCAAAAAGGGAAAGGGGGCTTCAATTGTATTAAAATAAATAAAGTGTGTAACATTGATCAAATATATAAATATAAAGACACAATACAGGACACATTTTCATAAATTTCTTAAACCAAACAAAAACTAAATGCCGTCAATGAGTTCATGACCATAAAAGATGACAACATAAATAGTTGTAGTTAAACTGCACAATTTACAAATGTGAAAAGCTGGGCAGCTTTAATTAACTATTGTAGCCTAATATTTTGGAATCTATAACAACCCATCCTATACTCTTTTCAATGCCATTTTTGTAACATAATAGGTAATCTTAATTTGTAGTCTCATGTGGGGAATGTCAAACTGTACTAGCACAGTTAAAATCTTGGATTTTTTTTTTGTCCCAAAACTAG
Organism: Machilis hrabei; assembly: GCA_003456935.1. Classification (NCBI taxonomy): domain Eukaryota; kingdom Metazoa; phylum Arthropoda; class Insecta; order Archaeognatha; family Machilidae; genus Machilis; species Machilis hrabei. Next base: position 36,050 of record KZ872387.1, read on the forward strand.
ACTTTATAGAGAATACTTAAATCAATACTGNTACAGAATTTGCCACGCACACATATAATATTTAAGTGAATATTTTCACTTCCAGATCATTGCAATAGTTAATTGAAATTAACTATCTATTTGTGTTAGTTCGTGTCATCTATAGACTATGATGCAAAATTTGAAAGATTTATTTTTGAAGTCATATCTTAATAAATATTGTGTTACTGCAAATAGACATTTACTCCAAACTGAATATCGCCGGTCCCGGTAGCCTAGTGGTTAGCCACTTAGTCTTGCAAGCCGGAGGTCCCAGGTTTGATTCCTGGCTTGAGCTGGTTGTTATTCACTGTCTAAATAAAAAAGTGTTCATCATCACCTTCATAAAACAAATAGGGTAGATAACTCATACTAAAAGGCAAATAAACTCTCTTGTACCATGTAAATGACCAAGAACACACCTGACAGTATTGTAGAAAAAATAAATATCCACTATTTAGAATCCAAGGAACTGTACTTTTTAGAATTTGAGTTTGAACCAAATAAATGAGCTAAGAAATGGGGCACCTTATGCAAACTAGGTAGCTTATACAATAGTTATAGGATACTTTCAATTTAGATTTTTGTGCCAATCTGTGTGATTTTTCAAAGAATATAAATTATCCCATATGTAAATATGATATAATGCCTACAAATTAAAGATCAGCTTTTGAATAGTCATTCTTTTTGTAATCATCTTCCTTGTTGTCGTAAGCCTATGTAATAAGGGGTAAGTAATAAGATCTGGTAATATATTTTTATTCTTGGGGAATAAGGTTGTTGCTAATAGTTGGCTGGTTGTGTGCATTTATTTTGCTAACTAGGCCTACATGTTATTAAACTTAGTATGAAACTATACATTTAGATAAATAAAATTAATTACAGGCACAAAATAGGAGGGTCCAGTTGAACAGTGACTTTCATGGAGCTAATCGCAAAGTGCGATAAAGTATATTTTTAACAAAATATACATAATAAAAAAATTGCAAGGTGTCACTACATGAAGAATAACATTACAGAAGTAGTGTATATGGTAATAATTGGTTCATTCAAGTTTGTCTCACTAAATAGGCTACATTTTTAAGGGAATCAGTAAGTTGATTGACCACCTAGAACCGCTAACTCTGAAACAGCAGAAAAAGAAAAAAAAAGTAGAAGTCAGCTGATTTTGGCGGCTATTAGAGGCGTGATCCTGGCGAGTCTTCAGTTAGTGCTGGCGAGTGATCACCATATGTTGTTTAGACAAATATCAATTATTACATACATAAAGTACTAGCTTTTGTGATTATCAACTTGTCCAAAACCAATGACAGCTGGTAAGAAAAAAACTGTTTATACAGGACTGTAATCTATATGGTGATCACTCGCCAGCATCAACTGAAGACTCACCAGGATCACGCCTCTAATAGCCGCCAAAATCAGCTGAATTCTACTTTTTCTTTCTTTATATGCTGTTTCAGAGTTAGCTAACTCTAAAACAGCAGAAAAAGTAGAATTCAGCTGATTTTGGCGGCTATTAGAGGCGTGATCCTGGTGAGTCTTCAGTTGATGCTGGCGAGTGATCACCTTAGTCTTTGCTGCTACGTCACTACGGTACTCAACCGGAAAGCGTGTGCCAGCTTAGCTAGCTGTAATCCCTTAAAGCTTATTAGTGTGTCCACGCCTACAAGGTTCTTTTGAGCGTAGACTCACTATAAGAACTTTAATCTAGCTGTAATCCCTTAAAGCTTATTAGTGTGTCCACGCCTACAAGGTTCTTTTGAGCGTAGACTCACTATACTTTATACTAGTGCTGTACGTTACTATTTGTAACACGTTACATTTTGAAACGCCGTTACTTTTTGTACCGCTGTTACTAATTGTAACGGCGTTACTTTTTGGAGCATCATTATTTCCCGTTCCGTTAAGGCGGGTTCACAGCAACGCGATTCACGTGAATAACTCCACGCGATGTATCAGCAACCAATCAGTGGAACGTATTTCGGCAGCCATTTTTTTACGCGCGACCAAATTACGCACGCGATTGAGTAAGAAAAACTTCAACTTTTTACGCGTGGCAGACGCGATTCTAAGCCAAACGGCCACCTTGAAAACAAAGAAGCAGCTGCAAGCGTTCCGTTACGTATCAACCATCAGTTACGGTGGGTTGGCCCGTTCCGTTACTTATTAGTAAAAATAATATTGATACCGTTCAGGAACTGATTGGTGTTGCTTATCGGAAAGGAACAGAACGCGCCTATGTCTGGTTTCATTGAACTCAAGACAAAAGTGGAAGGCGCGTTATGTCGGAAGAATGAAGTGAAACCTAGTTATTGATTACTTTTGTCTGGAGTGGAAGGCAGAAGACCAGGCGCCCGTTTTACAAAAGAACAAGTGTACAAGTTAGAACTGAACCTTATTGTAACTTTTAGTAAAACAAAAATTTGCGTTTCACAAAACTACAAGCAAACACTTGTAGCTACAGGTGAAAGCTTACAAGTAACTTTTATAAGCACATTTGCTCTTCTGTTTCATGAAAACTCTTGTTATCTACAAGTACTTCTAAAAGTAAATTATTTTGCTACAAATCTCAGTTGATGGGTAGAACTGTTTACAGGTAATCACCACGCTGATTAGAGATGACAAATTTTCTTTCTAGTAGTGGCACTGGCAAAGGGGTGTCCATGGGGTAGGTGATAGTGGCTTCTGCAATCATCTCCTCAAAAGCTCTGGATGTAGGCCTATACACAAAATATGGTGAAAGCTGTAATTAATTAGAAAATACTGAAAAGAAAGGGATATCTTACAAAGTGGTTAAGAAACTAAAGACTACATATTTATATATATAACTATTTTGTAATATGTTTAGTATAGGGTTGATTCGGTGTTTTACACATATAGCCAAAATTACATTCACCCCCTCCAAAGCAACTCTCTAGATCTGCCACTGGACTCAGATGATGCAATTATAAGAAATAGAAGAATATTCAGTAATAAATCTCACGCTTGTTATTAAAAACTATTAATTTATTAGCCAGCTGTTGTTGTTGTGCTCCACTCATGTTTAAAAATCCTTCAGACCTTAGAAACAAAACAGGATAAAAATTACTGCTAATGGTACTTCTTCTTCCTATGTCCAGCCTTGTCAAAAAATCAATACACTTGTAGCTTTGTGACTACAAGTGTACTTCCTCTACAATTGTATATTTATTCCTTTGTAAAACAGAAATTTCTACAACTTGTAAATAAAAATACTTGTACCGTACAATTATAGCTAGTAGGCGTGTAGTTTTGTGAAATGGGCCCCTGTTCACTTCAGATGACTTGTAGATTCCTGTGAGCTAGAAAGATAATACGGTTTTAAGAGAAAGGTGATGAGGAATAGCACAAGCTGAATGTGATTTTTTTTATTTGTTAATAATGTTACATAAGGGTTAGGCCACAACAATTGCCTAATTAAGCTTATACAATACAATTAAATTGTTTATTGAATTTTAAACAAAAGTTAATTTATCCACACTTAGTAAGCATAAGTGCAGCACATAAAATACTTTTTTTTTTATAAATATAGAAAAGTTTACACAGAACTTTCCTTAATAATATGTAGGATACATAATTCCAAAGAAAACATATATTATAGAAGATGAAGACGATACATGCAGATACAGTATATACAGATTTCTTACAGAGGGATTTTTTTTAGCAATTTCACACCAAAAATCACTGACACTAATTTAAATATCCATTTTAGATAATTGAATTTTTCCATGTAACTAAGTATAGAAAAAGGTATAGATTTCTGTAGTAAAAAAAAAACAATATTAAGACCTCTAATACATTCCTTAAACTTATAGCAGTTTAATTTTTAAACAATGTTAAATAAAATAATGTTGTTTGATTTGCTTCGGACTCTTGTTTTGCAACCAAACACATCCTTAATGCCAGTTCTACAGTGGCGACAGAATCAGAATCCCAATCCTGACAGAAGAATCACCCAGCCGTCACATACACCGAAAATAGTAATCTACAATGGTTATGATTCTGGTTCTGTTCAGCCAATCAGAAAAATACCTTTGAGTTAGTATTTGTGATGCTTCAACCTGTGGCTCCCATGCCGACCTGCCTGGTCTAGTGGTTAGCACAGCATACTCTGGCCCAAGAGGTTGTGGGTTCGAATCCCGCGCAAGGCATGGATATTTGTGGTGTCCATTCAACTTCATTATTCACAATAAACACTGTTTATTGTCCTTAAGTGACCCTTCAGGTGTGGATACAACATGAAACACTACTCGTCATCATCATTTGGCTCCCGTAAGTATGGCGGCTGTCGCCTATCAGATCCTGCCGCCCGCGCTTTTCACTACTCTCTTGTTATTAATAACCGCTGATTGAGTGATTGCCGTTATGAAAACACAAGACGTTGGGAGATGAACTTCATTTCATAGGTTTCTGTATCTTCATGTGTCTGCCTTAAAACCGGAAGTTGAATACTGGGTAGCCAGTTATTGGGAACTGTAGAACGGGCATAATGGTATAACTCTTGGCATAGCTTTTTACTGAAACTTCAGAATGCATTAAAGATATGTGCTTTACTAATTTCAATTCGGGTAAATACTCTCTAAATTGTTCGGAGATTGGGTCGGAATTTGTGAAGGGTAACTTCTTTTTCATGCTAGTTAGAGCTTTGACAGTAGAAGGCACAATTATTGGTTTGGTTATCTGATGCATTAGGAGTTGAAGTGTAAAAGAGCAAAATTTTCTGCAGCACAGGTACTACGTCATCTGATGCATATCCCTTCGTTTTCAAGCTGTTCAGATCTTTTAAATTCCGACTGGCCTTGTTTCTCGTATATTCTGGGCGATAGTTTTTATTCTTTTCCACAGCATGGTTTCACGTAGAGAAAAAGTCGCATGATTGATGGATGGTCCTGCAGAAGTGTCTGTTTCTACTTCTAAGTGTTGTCTCAGCAAATAGAATTATTATTGATACTGTATCCTTCTAAATGATCAGCTGCATATTTTCCTTTAAATCAACAAAGTGATTTTGTTAGTATTTTGAAATACTTGTATCCCACTATTTTTGGTATAACTGTAACCATTTATTTTGTCTCCTTTCTTTATTTTTAGCTTTATACATTGTTTGTTTACGGTAATAATATGGAGATTAAAATACTAGTAGTTTTATGTTAAGAACTAGCAACATTAATCTGCTAGTGTGATATTTGCTTCAAGTAATAAAAATAAACACTTCACAAACCAGCAAAATGTTTCCATGTATTTTTTCATATTGTATAGAAATTAGCTGTTTCTTATCTTCGGAAGAAGCTCAGGTAAAAGTGCACGCATCAACCCTCTCTCACTCTGTTTTTAAGTCCTTTTCTGTTGCAAATATGACGTAAATCAATTATAAATTGAAGGGTTGTATTTCTTTTAAGTATGCCACTCTCTTCAAATGACAGCTTCATAATGCTCTAGTCAGAAATACGGACTGCACACATAAAATATTCTCATAATGCTCTAGTCAGAAATACGGACTGCACACATAAAATATTCTATCGTGTTTCCAGTTCTCACAATGCATACACTAATCCATTTTTTAAATTTATAAAGTATCAAATGAAAATCTGTAACAATATTGAATCATTGACAGATGATATTCACTAGGCGTGTTTGAATGACAGTTAAATCTATTAAAAGGTTATTATGATGTTTTAGCTCTCTTGTACGTTGGTACCTTTGTACTCCCGTTACCTTAGACAATGCCTATGCAATGTTGTATATTACAAATAGCCTAGACTTTAATATTTGGGTCCTCGAGTACCTGGTAGTTTACCCTATAGTAAGAGAAGGCCGATGCTTGCTATTTTGCAATTGAAATTGAGCATAAACAGCCATATCATTTTAAAACAATGTGTGAGAATTCGTCTACAGCTCTTTATGACTCAAGACTGTCTGTACCTACCACAGCGATCTGTGATAGGCTACTGCCTACCATAAGTAAATATCTCGGGCCTACATCTTGAAAAGTAAAGACAAATTGCCTACGGTAGCTTACTATTATGCGAGTACACGAATAAAATTAATCTATACCTTATTCTGTAATGGAGAAATGGAAAAATCCAATGTCTAAATGAAAATTTAAGTGTATTTCAGTGATTTATCTTGTGAAATTGCTAAAAAAAAATTTCTTCGTAAGAAGTTTGTATATATGTGAATGTATTGTCTTCATCTTCTATAATATATGTTTTAATTGCAATTATGCAGCAAAAATGCAATCAAGGTTATATTTATGATTAAACACTTCAGGGGTTTGGAAAAGGTGGTAAATTTATATTTTACTTCCAAGATATGTAGATTCCTAACATGTTTTGTTTAATCTCTTTTGTTTTAACTCCAATGATTTCTAAATGGCAGCTAATAAACCACCTAGAATTGTTTCTAATGGCAAAATTAAAGTTTGTACCCAAAACGGTACAAGCAATTAGGTTAGTACACATAAGTTTGTATACCTGAAAGTTGCTTGCAATAACATGAAATAATACAATGTTCCAATTTTCAATAGACACCCAGCTTACCTTTATCATGCTTAATCATAACATTTTTATGCCTTCCCTGCAAACTCATTGATAAGAGCTAAAATGTCTGCCACATAAATTAGCCAGTTGAAATAACCAGCATATTGAGTTCCATGATCTTCATATTATTAGCGGTGTTTTCCTTCTAAATTTTGATGTTTACTCTATGTTTCTACATTATGTGCAAATACATAATGTTGATACAAGCTACTCACCTCAAGGTAATAGCAGGACGGAACTTAGTTGGCAGAGCCCTTCTGCTACGTTTCTTCAAAAACGGACTGACAATTGTATGAAGAGCTTCAAACTGACCCACATTCAGCCGTGTGTACAGAAAAAACTCCTCGTGGTCAGTATACATAATGGTGTGAAAGAGATTGTCATAATCTCCATGAATTCATCGTTCTCGTAGGATGGGTCTGACCCACCATCTCCTTCCATTGAACTTTCGATATCTTTTGATAAGCCTCCAGTTTGCTAGTACATGTTTGTGATATGCATCAACGAGATTAAGAATTAATANTAATAATTCCCAATCCATTTCTAGAAAATAAGAATGCATAATTAGTTACATATAAATATAC
>KZ872395.1:29288-39610 GCA_003456935.1 Machilis hrabei
GGAAATGGCAAAGAATTTGGGACGACACTGAGGATAAGGCCCAATGGACCAAGCGATTGATCAGAAATATNAAGCCATGGATCGAGAGAAGACATGGGGAAATAGACTACTATGTTACCCAAGTATTAACAGGCCATGGAGCGTTCGAGACTTATAAGAAACGTTTCTGCATCACGGAAGACGATACATGTATGTATTGCCAGGCCGTCGACACTCCGGAGCACGCAGTTTTTATATGTGACAGATGGGCTGTTGAACGCACACAGGTAGAAAGTTTAACAGACGCGACTTACTCCCGGATAACATGGTTGAAACAATGTTAAGCAGCAATGAAAATTGGAATACGGTTTCTACGTACCTGCACTTAGTTATGGAAACTAAAATCAAACACGAAAATCTCCTAACTTTACCACAATAAATTTCGATGAATGAATGGATTTAGTCCACGCAGACCTGATTAGAACATAAATGGAGCAGAAGTAATGCCTTCGTAGTTCCTGCTTCGTCCTTCCATAGGAGGAGGTTTTTTTTAGTGAGGTAGAAGTCCTACACTACCTGCGGGATATCACCATCAATCCCGCAGGTGCCTTTTGAAGGTTTCCCCTCCTTCCTTTCACCCAATAAGATCAAGGGTGTAAAAAACAGTATCCAGGTACGTTTTAAGTCATTTAAAATGTAACAACTCTTACAGTCGCACTGTATTGACACTTTACTATGCAGCTTATAAGACACTCNAACTGTGATGTATTCAGCTACACTTGTGAGTGAAATAACAACAATGAAACCTTAGATTTTACGAATAACCTAAACCATTAGGAAGTTTTCAAATATTATATTTGTTTTTAAAATTACAGTATTTAGATCTGTAGGTGTACTTAGAGCATTTAGCAGTGATCAAACATTAAAAATATAATCAATGAAAGTCCCAGACCAATTCCTGAATTGACAGAAAAAGCGTAAATTAGGGAACTTGCTGATTTACAAAGTTAAAGCTAATATTTCCTATACGAGTATAAAACTCTTTTTAAACATAAAATGTAACATTTATGTTCAAGGTGCAATATTTTAAGCAATTTTGCAACTAAAATTAATACTGTCAAACTCATATGACTTAAACAATGGAGAAGTATTCAACATAAATACAATTTGAATAAGTAAATCCTTGTTATTCTTTGACCAGTAGTTCAATCGAGTTAAGCTTAGTGCAGAATTAACTTTGCAGACCAAAACTATTTTGGTGGGAGCTTCGTTACAAACGCTGTAAGTTTGATATTTTTGTGTAGGCTATGTTGCAAGAAAACACAAAGAAATGTGCCTTAGATGTATTGATTTTTTTGGTGTGTGCAGGCAAATATCTTCACGTCTCTCTATTTTGTTTATTACATCGCCCAAGCGGAAGACGGTCTTTTCTATATTTGTGCGTATATCTCATCCCAGAGATAACTTTTCTACAAACGGGTATATGATGTGCAAGCTCTTTTTTTCGAGAAAGGACAATTTGGTGAGACTGTTTTAACATATCTCCAAATAGAAGACTCAGGAAGTGAAAACGTATTCGAGATCTTTCGTAAGTTACATCCTTGGGCTGTTTATATAATAATTTTTGGAAATAACAATTTCCTAGAGTATGTGAGTTTAAGTGCTGTGTTGTTATGTGATAAAAGTAATACAGAGTTACTCAGAATCGTTAGTATCCGTTTTTGAAACAGAACTAAATTTAGTTTTTTTTTTTTTTTTTTACAGTTACATTTGTATTATCTAATTCTGAAAGCATTGCGCTATTGCTTTGATTCACAAATGTTAAATAAAAGTTTCCATGAACACAAAAAAACAATAAAAAAAACGAAAACAACAAAACCAGATTTCCTTTTGAGCCCTAACAATGTGAGTGGTGTGTTACTTAAATATATCCACGTGCTTATGTATCAATAAAATATGAAACAATCTTACAGCATATAGCAAGTTAGTGTTTCAATATAATATGATTTGATCAACAGTATAAAACAAAGATGTAATTCTAATGAGTAAAAGAAAATTTAAGTTGTGTTTAGGAATAACATCATTTCATCATTTTCACAATGTTGAATTTTATTTTGCGTAAATCAGTATGCTAAATATTTCTTTGTTTATAGCTTCAGTTTTGGTTAAAAATGTTATAATGTCACATCATAAATCGAATATGCAGCATTAGTGTAATCACAGAAAATATTTCAATATTTCTCAAGCTTTACAGCAACATTGAAGACATATTTGTGACAGATTTTGTTAATGTTTCACAAAATTTTACATTACGTTTCCATGAAAACATATTCTACCTTATGTGTTTTAAAATTGCGAATTGAGTTAAAGTCATATAGTTTGTACTGTATTGGTACAAACTTTCTGTGATCTCCTCTAAACTTTCAGGATAAATTTTCAAGAAACATCAGTTATTGTTTTAACAGTGGATTAATCTTTTGGCAATTAATTACAATTCACATATCTGAACGTGCAACTAGTAATGATTGTACACATTCTTCGTATACCTATACATTGTCAATGCGAAAATTAAAAATTTCTGTAGGAAAGAATTTCCTGGATATTTCAGTTTCACACACTATTTTTACGTTTTTAATGTCGTTTAAGAAACAGTTGTCTATTTGGTTAGGTTAGATTATTGTGAAGTTACAAAATTCATATTTGACTTNTTGTAAAAGTTTTCTATTGTTATAAAATGTTAGTGTTTGTACAACCTAGAAGTTATCTGAACGAAACACATTAGTTTTATTATGAGTCTATTTTATTACTCGTACGTGTTTCAATCTGTTTAGGTTATTTCAACGTGAAGTTATCAAATTCTAACTTCATGTAACCTTCATTATGTCGCTGTAACACATTTTTTTTAACTGCACTGCCAACTAATAAAGAAAACATAAATGCATGTTTTGGTTTACAGTAACACATTTAAATTGGTAGGGGGAAAAGCAGTAGTCTTTGGTGTTTAACTACACCTATAATCAGTTGAATTTTGGTTATAAGTCAGATATTTGTAACCTTGCGTTATTTACAGGAAGTATCAAAGGAGTGGAAAACGTACTCTATTACGAAACACTATATTTGGCATCTTTTATTGCTACTGCGCATGCACAGAAGTCTTGGTCAAATGTTACATTCGTTGAAAGTGACTTTAAAAAGTAGATCAGACATAATCATTAAATAAAGGAAGTAATATTTTCTGTCCTATATTAATTTTTCATTCCTGCTGGTAAAATTTCTAGCACAGCGATTACACCTTTATTCCAACAAAACTTATAGTCTCATATTAAAACAATTTCTAATCCATTTTTACTTTAACATTCATTCTGGCAAGCGCTTAACTTGATAATATAACCAAAGCTTTATATAGTTATGAGTAACAACGCTTTACGCATATTTTCGATAGAATAGAAGTACATTTCAGACTTGGATGTTTCCAATTTCAAAACAATTATGAGACAGCTGTCGTGATGCCCTGTTATCTCATGATTATATTTTTTTTTAAACTCTAGGAGTAATACTTGTTGCACCAATAACTTTTTATACAAATTATGGTACACTTTTGTACATATGTATTGTAATTCATTATTGATTTGTGTATATATGACCATAATATCAAAAAGGTTGCTACTATTTGTTTCATGCAAGGCCAAACTTTAAACTGTTCGTAATATATCTTCAGGAAATACTCGTCGAAATTAGCTTTTGTGAAAACTACCGCAACTTCCAAGTCAAGTCAGGAAACATTGTCACTATATGTAATGCCACTGCTTGGATATTTCACTTGTTAATAAGTAATGATAAATAAATATTTTCATGTTATTGTGACACAATTAGTCTCGTATAGTTAACATCTTAAAGTGCTCGTTACACACTTTGAAGAACTCTGGGGCTATAGAGAGAAACAGAATACATTTTTCAAAACACTCTTACGTATCAACAGTGAACTTTGAAAACAGATATATTGTAAATTGTAAGTATGCATAGAAATCTAAACAATGACATATCTACAACACTTCTACAGCTATTAAAGTATCAAAACTTTAGCGCATTTCATTTCAGATATTCATGTAAAACAGTTTTGTTCAGAATGGGAACTCTAAAAGTATGAAATTCAATCATAAATATTCCGCCATTTTTTATTTAATTAGTTGGTGGTAAAGTTTAGGCATAGTGTGGTTACATAAGTTAATCCTCGTAACAAAAAATAATTTTTAACTTTTAAGATCAATAAACAAATACTGATTATCACTGGAACGACGTAGCGTTTGCATGAAGAAACGGGTTTGCATTTTAAAATGTACAAGTGTGGGGCTAACTAAGTGTTTTACCTGAAATTTATTTGGGACATAATCTACAGTAAAAAAGTCCATGTACGTTGCAACATTCCTGGCTAAGTGATCACAGAACGACAAATTTAAGTATCATTCAGGCTAGAGGTAAAGGTTTGACGTAAAATAAACCATCATAAATTGTCTTTTAAAAATCTACGCCTGTTTACCGCTGTGGTCTAGGAAAAAGTGTGAAGTTCTTAAGCATTTTTAGGAGAATAGTGTCTCATATTAATATGTCATTCATGAAATATGCAATTTCAGCTCTCTACGAATCTGTTTGAACTAAAAAAATTATAAATACTTCTGTTACAAAAGGTAGAACATTAACGGAGATCCAGCGTACTATATAAAAATCATAATTACATGTGCCACAGTTTAGTAGGTAATCGTAAGGTCACATAGAAACATTATATCAAACGCAAATAAGTTCATGAATAGGGAAGCTGCGGTTTCAACTGCCATGTATGGTAAAGCTGTGTTCATGTTGACGTTTAGGATCTCCGATTTATTATCTCTAATAACTATAGGGGCAAAGCAGTTGACTAGACAGCTAAATCTTAAATCAAAAGCCAAAGCTTTCATCAAAGATTTCAATACACCACACAAGCCCTGGGTTTTGTGAATATCTAACATGTAAGAACCGTTTGTTCAACGTCTTGAATCGATTCGTGTGTTGTTATTACGACTAGACACAGTTCACATAGCTATGCAAAGTATATATGTTTTTAGTACAGCTGAATTGCACAAAATTAAATCTGTATCACATGTTAGGTTTCGAGAAGGGAAAATTCTATCCGTTCCGTTAAAAAAATCCATCTTAAAAATTAATTATATGTCTGAGGGTTTTGTTTTCTAATTTGTATATGGTAAGCCACGAAATTAAAATCATAGCTGCTTTTTAAATTCGTTCGCAAGCAGTATATTCTCTGCTTACAAAATACAATTTTTCTCCATAGTGTAAGGTCTTGAGGTCACAACTTTCCCTTACATAAAAGCTACGATTTAGAAATATATTTATTTCACATCAGTGTGAAAAATACGTAAGTGCTGCAAATATGAAACACCATCTCAATCTGTCTGGTACGTTCATTACATGTATTTTTAATGTTTGATCACTGCTTGTAGCTCTAAGTATGCTTCCAGATCTAAATAATGCATTTTTAAAACAAATATAATTTTGAAAACATCCCAAATCTCTTAGCTATTCGTAAAATTCAGGTTTCTATGNTGTATTACACTCAAAAGTGTAGCTGAATACATCGCAGTTTGAATGGGGTACTCATCAGTTACTGTAAAGGATGCACTAATACACTGAATTGTGTCTTAAAAGCTGCATAGTAAAACGTATATACAGTGACTAAGTATTGTTACATTTTAAACGACTTAAAACGTACCTGGTGACTGTTGGGTAGGTTTGATACAAAAAATTCGGCACAACTCAAATATCTACACTGTAAAAATGCTATCTTCATTCTTACGGATGTTAGAAGAGTTGACATTTTGCGGAACTTTAGACATAATTTATTTTGTGTGTACGTCTCCGCTGCATTTGGAAAGAATACATCTATTTACAAACAAGCTTTGAAACCGTGCATATTGTGTTGGGATCTATTATATTCACCCCCATGAGCTTCGTTACGACTACAAATTAAATATGCGGTGTTTAACGTTTTATCGATACCTGATTGGTTAATTAATGTAATGTGAGATACTGTTTTAAAACTTTAAATCATATGCGCTANACAATGTGCTACTAACCAAGCATTAGTTTATTTCAGATACGTGGGCAGTGGTTTGTACATCTTTAATGCAATGAGGCTGGGATTTCCCCTTAGACCACAAAAGTCTGAACCGTGTCGGCCCTTAGCTCCATCAATGAAAGCACCAGTGTATCGCAATGGGAGTTTCCACCAGACCATCACAACCAAAAGACTCAAATTGACGTTCAAACAAGCAAATGATTTAAATTACATGGTGCTAAAAGGCGGTTATTTTTTCTATCTCCGAAATACCTAAAGTATCTTACTCTAGTGTACTTTTATCCATCACTAGTACATATCTGTTGGAACTGAGAGCTACGCATTGATGTCTTAAAAGCGCCAATACCGTGCGAATGGGGCTATCGTTATACCTAAAAATCACATAAGCTATTAAAAACTTCTGGAAATTGTATCTTAACTAAAGTTGTNATATCACAAGTTTTACATAACTTAGTTACTTAATAGATTAAACGTTTACATAGAGTTAAGCGTCATTACGAGGCATATCAGTGCTTGATTTTTTAACATAGCATATCGTAGTTTCCGTGGTTTACACTTTAGGATTGTATATTTTGCTTCGCACGTCACATTACTAAGAATCAAAGGCCTACCACAGAAATTGTCTGTAAATTCAAAAGGAAAATAAACATTACACTCTCAAAAATAACCAACCAAACAGAATAGTGTTCTATAAATTACAACTTCAACTCTGCAGCCCAGCACTTCTCAATACAAAATTATACGAGACAGAAGTAACCTGGCAGTTTCACATAACGGTTGTGAAGTTCACAACAGAGTGAGTTAAAGCTGGACTACATCAACTTTTTTTGCATTCGATATTCAAATTTTAAAAGACTACAGTTCTGGAACTGGAAATTCAAAACAAATAAGTCCACCACTTCAACAGATTTAATTACAACAAATTTAATGGCTTTTTGATATACATTATCACACTTCTAGCTCACTCTACTCATTAGAAGCCAGGCCCTGACGCACTTAAGACAGGCGAAGCAAGTGTTCACCAGTTCTCGCTGTTCAGATTACGTTAAACTGGCAATCATCATCATTTCTAAAGTTCACGGTTCATTCTGACATACACTTGTGGGGTGTCGTTGGACATTCGCTTGGTTCAAGGTACATATATTTAAAACCAAAATTTAACCAGCACCATCCGTAAAACACATGTTCCGAAATTTATATCACCTTTATGTATAAAATCTCAAATCCCATAAAAAATAAAATACGGCAAATTTCTAAAAAAAAAAATGCGTACAGGAATGATCCCAGGACACCATATCTCACATTTAAAATAAACATTTCTCAAAACCAAACATTTTTCAAAACAGAATAACCTTACAGTAACCACAATTCAACTTTAGGTCTAAAACCCAAAAACCTGTAAAAAATAACGTATAACAAAATTAAAAAAAGTTCCCCACAGGAATGATTCCAGAACACCGTATCTCAAATGCAAAATAAACATTTCTTCAAAACAAAAATGTAACCTCATTCAACCTCATTAAAGCTGTTCAGCTCGCTCACCAGACAACCGTTTGTCGGTAGGCACGGCCCAGTCTGTTGTGTCGCCAAGTTTATGGTAGTGAGGGATAATGGAGGCGATAACATTGCTTCCTAGAAAATTATTTCGAGCAAATCCAGGTTGTTCAGTCAGACAGTCTTTACGTTCTGACGCTTTCGTTCTCGTTTTGTGATCGTCATATACAGTACAAATTAACATATAAGATATCCATTTGTAAAGACTGTATTTTAAAATAATGAAATATTACAGCAATTTTAAAACATTTAAATTAAGTTGGTATTCTAGCAGCACTAAATTTGTTTCAGAGTAATCAGTTAGATAGATTACATGCTATGATAGAAAACGCACAATCAAAGTGTGAGAAAACCAAATAAGCGATTTATTTGTTTGTAAATATAAATCCGATATGAGTGCTTTGACAGCATTACATGCATAAATTAGGAGCCTATGTAGCAATATGAACGAATCTTACTTCTGGCAACTGCTGAAAATAATGTACACATAATAACTTTTGTTTTAAACCAGTTTATCCGATCGATTTGCAAATCAGATAACACTACAGGACATTTTCTATCGAAATTTTGAAATGGAAAGGGGAGCTCATTATACCACATCATAAATACTTTTAGACTTTCAGTACGTTTTGCAATGGTTATTTTAACGGCAACCTGTCGTTAAAGAAGATTCTGGGTTGTGTTATTTTGTTCAACAAGAAATTTTCCTATATCCCGACCTGAGCTCCTAAGTTCAAGGTGGAGTTCGACCTTCGGATTAGGTAGTGAAGGTCCAATAAGACATACTAAAGATAATTGATGGTGTTGATGGTTTGGTTATTTTCAGGTGAGGAAAACACACAAATCTGAGAGTTAACATTTATTGTCTCTATAATTATTAACATGAGAATGGGGTCACAGAGGACCATAAATGTGAACAAGTACCCTGAATCATTTGCTTTGGCAATACTTCTAAACCAGTTCTTACTACTAATCTGCGAAAACATATTTTGGGGAGGGTCTCCCCTATGAAACTGATCATCCCGGAACCTATCCAAAGATATAGTCTCTACCTAACCTTCTCACAGTTCTGTCTTTATAGAGTCTTAGAGTCTGAATACTTGAGAGTCTCACTCGGCTCGATGAAGTTAACTATTCTCACAATTCACTAAACGTTAATTGTTCGATGNTATGCATCTGAGCAGTGAACTCAGGAGAGCAATCTCCTGATCTCAGCTCTCCCGGAGTC
Source organism: Machilis hrabei (assembly GCA_003456935.1). Classification (NCBI taxonomy): domain Eukaryota; kingdom Metazoa; phylum Arthropoda; class Insecta; order Archaeognatha; family Machilidae; genus Machilis; species Machilis hrabei. The sequence goes on from KZ872395.1 coordinate 38,180, forward strand.
TCCCACTTCTCCCAACATGAGAATCACTCGTCTTGGGGGACAGTCAAGTCAGAGATAGTGTTCAACTTCGGTTAGATGCATTTCTCNNTGATGGAGTTCATTAGGCCTAGGCACTAACGCCTATGTCTACTATTTTTCACTTTTGGGCAAAACGGCTGGCGCCAATCGATTTATTGGGCCTCTTACATTTCATTAAAGTTTTATGAAATTGCAGCCGTTTGGCTCTACGGCCCTAAATAGCAAAGTTATGAAGCTTTTTCACTTTTCCAACACATCAAAGTCACTTATCTTTTTCTACTCCTCGAAGACGGTGAAGTCGGCGTCTTCGATGCCCATTCCTCCTTCGCCTCTTCTCAGTTTCTCTTCACTAGTAAGCTGCACCTCCCACCTTCTCTCTCAAGCCTCCGGATCAGATTCATGGGTCGACCGTACAAATCTCTCCCTCCATAACGTGGATACGTCCCGAAGCCCCCAACATCAGATTGTGACAATTACTTTGTCCCCAATACTTGGAACTTCGTGAGTTTATAATCCTTGACCAGATACATATTCTGATTCTTTGACATAGTTCAATGGTCGTATCAATAATGTCCGACCGTGCTGCTCCTGGCAACTCAGACAACNGTACGGAGTAGTCTGCCCTTTCTCCCTCCGGCGAGCGTGCTTAAATACTGGGACTTCGACTTTCACAGTCCTTTCCTATCCTCAGTTCTAGGCAACCCGCAATACTCCGGTTTTACATAAATTCTTGAATACCCACACTTCTTAAAATTAACATACCCTTATATTTAACCCGTACATATTTTACTTCTAAAAGACACAAGAGCTCTAGTACACACACATAGACTATATACTATAGATTATTAACCTAAACACATGTCCTCACGAAGTTCCCTTCGACGGGATGAGAACTTCCCATCTCTCCCAAAAGAATCCATTAAATTATGAAAGTAATAAACAAAGTTATTTAATTTGGGAACATTGTTAGATTTTTTTATGTAAATATTTTCNNCCACCTTTTTAACACTGAGATAAAATAACACAATGGTGATTTTTTTAAAGCTTTTATTTTCAAACACTGATGAATAGCAGTGGAACATTTCCAATAGAAAAATAATTGTAATTGCACACAAAATGTTCATCCTTACTTAAAGTTGTAAAAGTGTATTGAATCCACATGCCGTTTTGTTCGAACTCAAACATTTAGCGCAAAATATTATTTATATACCGGGTGATCATTTTAAAGTGACCCAGGTAAATAACTTTCTACTGGAAAAAGATATAATATAAATTANTACATATTAGTATACCAACACTTAGGGGACATTTAGGGACTACACTATCAATGACCTTGAACCTATATTTCAAGGTCAACCTATCGCTATCTCTGAAACCATGCAAGATAGAGCAAAAGTTTAAAATACAAATCTG
>KZ872399.1:34381-44664 GCA_003456935.1 Machilis hrabei
GTTTAGTAACTTAAATTTCCTTTAACGTTGACAGTCATTGGATTGTTTATATAGAGATGTTTTGAAACACTTCATTTAAACTTGAACCCTTCATTAATGTCCCATTCGCACCCACACTCCGAATGAATCCCATTCCATNATTACGCAGCTACACGACACCCACGCTCCATTTAAAACTTCCAGACTTAAAAATCTTCTGCTCCTTGATTAGATCAAGAGATTAAAAGTCTAATGAAAGAAAGACATAATGTCAAAAGGCAATTTAAAAAAAATGGCAGCCTTCACTCTTTAATTATTTAGAAAAGTTAAGAAACAAAATTAAACAAGTGATAGGAAATGCCAAATTATAAATAGTTTAGTACTAAAATTAATGCAAACCTGAGCTCTTCAGAAAATTATGGCATGAACTAAAACGATTGGAAGTAGTTCAGAAGCCAAGTTCATCCACACTACTTGCAGAACCCTGACGAGCTAAATATATTTTTCTGCCTTTCTACGTTAGAATCAGTTTATAACAAAAAATGATTTTATGTTCTAAAATACCTATCATTGTTTTGTATTTAATACTTCTCCATTACATTTACTAATGAAACGGAAGTAGAAAAAAAAAACTATATCTGCATGATCTACCGGAGTCAATAAAGTTGATGTACAGATGATTAGAAACTGCTTGACCCTCTGTCTCTCTGCACTTAGACATGCCATTAATTTATCTATTACCTCATATACCGTTACACAAATTAAAAAACTGTCAATGTTATACCTTTACCGAAATTAAACCAACCTAAAGTATTTTCCGATATAAGACCAATAAGTGTTTTACCCACTCTGTCAAAAATTATAGAAAAAATAGTTTCCATTCAAGTCACAACCTATTTGTACTCTAATTCAATTATTTATTTTGGCAATCAGGTTTTCGTAAAGGACGACTTAAGCACTGCTATCCGTTACATACGAATACTCTCAAACCCAAATGAGTTAAAAAATATTGAAGTATAAAATGTAAATACAGTTTGAATTAATAACTTCTTGTTATTCTTTGTTCTGTAGATTAGTGAAGAACAAACTTTTTCAGGCCAAAATGCGTTTTTTTTTGTGGGAAATTCGTTAGAAACGTAGTAAATTGGATATTTTTGTGAAGGNTAAACAAAATTAATGTGTCGTACGTGTTCTTCTTATTTCTCTTCTTTTTATTTTGTGCAGGCAAACATGTCTCCCAATTTTACGTATATTGTACGCAATACATCGTTCAAGAGGAAAACTGTCATTTCTAGATTTGTGTATATATCTCATACCAGAGATAGCATTTGTACATACGGCTGTAAGCTGTGCAAGATCACTTTTTCGAGAAGAGACAATTTGGTGACACTGCTTAAATATATCTGTAAATAGAAGACTCAGGAAGTGAAATACGTGTTCATGATCTCTCACGAGTTACATCATTGGATTGTTTATATAGAGATGTTTTGAAAGAAGAACACTTTCATAGAGTATGTGAGCTAAACAAAATTAATATAAAGTCACTCGGAATCACTAGTATTTGTTTTGTTTAGAGTTACATTTCTATCATNGAATTCTGAAAGCATTGCGCTATTGTTTAGATTCACAAATCTACAGCACAATAAAACGTAAAAAAACAACGTGAGCTAAAATTATCTACGTGTATATGTTTCAGTAAAAATACGAAACAATCTGACAGTATATAGCAAGTTAATGGTTACATAATATTACATAATTTGTGCAACAGTATAAACCAAAGTCGTAATTCTAGTGAGTAACAATTAGACTAGCTCATATTTCGTAAAATAATACTTGAATAGTTGTGGTTTTCGCAGTATTGACTTTTATTTTGCATGAATCAGTATGCAAAATCACATGTACAGCCTCATTTATTTCAATATTAAAAATGTAATGTCACATATTATAAGTTAAATATGCACCATTAGTGTAATCAGAGAATTTAATTCTAAAGCTTTATAGCAAAATGAGAGATCTATTTGTCATAGAATTTTATAATGATTTGTAACGGACCTTTTGGTGGCTTGTTACATGAGATAATATTTTCGACGCAAGAATCCTTTTCTCCTCCCCCACAGGGTTTGCTTGTGTAGAATGATATGTTTTTTTTTCCTTTTCTTGGAATAATCTTTTTTCCTCATGTCCTTTTCGTATCTGTTTGGAGTGAGTGTTTGCTAGATCGTGATCTATATTGCGTAACGTTTTAAATAGAAGTACCATTTTTTTATTTCGTTGTTGTTCGTCGTTGTGTTATTACAGTTAGTTTTGTTTTACTTATAAGCAAAAGCCTGGGTTAAATGTGGCATTAATATTGTCCTTTCCTGCACAGCGTACGTGCTTCTGTTTGTGGAGTGAAACACCAATGGCATGTTTGTGTACCTGTTCGGTGACGGAGCAACACCTGGCGGTGCACTGTTCGGTGACGGAGCAGCACCTGGCGGTGCACTGTTCGTTGTTCAGCATAGTACCGTTTGGGCGCCGTTCGATTTTGCATTTCTGAGCTCTGTATATAAGGTAGCGCTTTCCACGATATTCCTCACTTCGGAATTAAGCCGAATCCAAGCACCTGGTAAGTTTACATCTATGGTTCTGCATATGCATGGAGTACTAAATTTGCTAATGATGACTTTTACCTTCTTATTATGTAGTGGTATTGAGTTCGAATTTTATTAGCGTGCCCATGGACGCGTTTAGTAACTTAAATTTCCTTTAACGTTGACAGATTGGTGTAGATCAGGTATAAATTCTTGGTGAACGTTATGAATGGGCAATGAATGCATCGGTTCGCTCGTGTTTCCTCGGGCATTAATATGGTTTTCTATACACAATGCCCGAATGAAGTGACACGGGTTGCCGATTGTGTTTATCGTACCTTTGGAACGAGGTGACGTTGATGTACACTTTTTTGTTAAAACTAAATTTTCATTGAAAGGAAGGGAAAATGGAACCTTTTGCGACCACGCTTTCGATTAAACTGCTTTCTAATAGTATATTGTTTACTCTGGTGCATATTAATTGTTAAGTGGAAAACCAGTACAACTGAATTTTGCTCCTAAATAAAAGAAATTAGAAAGACGTAAACAGGACAGGATGTTTAATGTTATAAGCTGTAATAACGATCACTTCACTATATGCAGTTGGAACTATACGATTGTTGGGTTACTAGTTGACATTTTTTTAAATTGTATAAGGCCCTTGTTTTAGTGAATTGTTAATATCTGCTTTAATTACGAGCGAACTGCTGCGTCAAGAAGCTAAAGTTTCAAAATGGGCCGCTGGTATAAATACGTTTTGAATAAGCATATTTTGATGGACACTTTATATTTTCACGTTTAGTGGGGGAGAAACAGAGGTGTTTGCCTGCTACAAGTCGCTGCCGGCCATTGAATCGGCCTACCTTGGGGATAGCTAAAGTCATTTACTACCTTTTGTGAAGAACGAAGGTTATGCCGTCGCGAGCAACTGTGGGTTACTATATGTCTCAGTTGGTACGCGTCGTCTGCGGTGACATAAGATAGAAATGAACCTGTCCTATAATAGTTCCATTGGACTAGTTTGAAAGTTTTCAAACGTCGCCTGATTCCCATGTGTTTATATGGGCCATCACTAAAAAGACTTAATACCACAATCTAAGAGAAACACTGTTCAACAGTGTGTCCTAGATTGTCAAACTACAAAACTGTGTTTGTGCCTGAAGTAAAGGCTCGTTTCAATAGAAAAAAACAGTGCATGTATTTCTTTTGTTCTCTGTGTATTCAGTGACCTTACTTGTGCCATTTTTTACTGGTGATAATACGGTGTTGTGTTTGAGGGATTGTGTGCACCTGTTTTCAGTTCTTTATATACATTTTCTGAACAATTTTGAACTGTCAGTTGATGCTGGCGTTTGGATATTCACCAGCTGTAACAAATAAGATATCCTAGCGCTCATTTAAAAATGATGTTGTTGGCTTGTAATATAGCAAATCTGGTTGAAAACCAACGGCCTTCGCAGGCTTTGTTGCTAGCCTGGGCCAATAGGTGTCCAAGTCAACCACAAACATTTATATTTTATTGTTGCTGTTATCTAATGGCATTGTTATTAACTGGTGTCAGTATCCTAAATTTTCCTTTAAAAAACACCTATTGTTCAAGTTTGGCACAAATTACTAGGCTTCCGCTCGGTTAAGAATTCTTAAAATTTTATATATCGTTTCCTTGAAAACATATTCTACCTTTAAGATGTGTTTCAAAATTCGATTTTGGTATAACCCTTACAGTTTGTAATCTATGAGTACAAACTTTCTGTGTTCTCCTATCTTATAGTTTTAGGATACATTTTCAAGAAACATCAGTTATTGATTAAACAATAGGATGAATATTTTGGCAATTGGTTAAAATTCAAATATTTGAACATGGAAAGCACTATATTGCATCTGGTTTACAGAATACGAATAACTATGTCCACTAATTTTTGTTTTCATCTTACTGGTATTATATTAAAACATCTAACTCTAACTTAGTTTGTAATCTAGCTGTAAATTTCATGTACAGTATATTTTATTTGATTCCACACACATATGACTTATTACCAACAACTTATTAAGTATCCAAAGCATTCAACAAACACAAATTCAAAGTTCTAGTTTGCATAAGGATCAACACATCATTAACACATTTTTTTGCGGGTGTACAGCTTTATGTTAGTTTTAGAGAGTTTAAGTCCAAGCTATATTTTTATAAATACATTAAAAGCTTGTATCAGTAACGAATACCTTTTAACTATTTATGAAAAGTTCATTCTTATAAGATGCACTACAGTTATTAATGTCTTAACGAAACGTAAGTATTGTGTGATATATCTTCACCATGATTAAGTGGGTTCTTCCAGTCTTGGTGTATAAAGTGTTTATTTTAAAGATCCAAGTCTGATCAACGTTTCACAATGTAACATATAAGCTCTTCGAATAAAATGTGTACACTATAAGTTTTAGTGAAAATGTGTCTTTGAGTAAACCATATTGTTGGAATTTGTTGTGGTTTCATACTTCCAATTACGTTTTGTAGATGTGAAATGTACTAATTTCAGTATTCAGTGTTGTANTGTAAACATTGGTACAAATCCNTTTCCGATGTTTATGGACCTAAAAGGTGAACAATCATAAGCATGAATCATACACTTAGATAATCATTCTGTGTTTTGGGGGGTTTTAGTACTTGTAAACTATTTTTAATAAAGCTCGAGACATAGATGTCAAAATTTCTTACACACGATTAGTGTATTTATGCCTTTCAGGTTTAGTGAAACATATTCGTGTACTTAAACAAATAACATTACTTACAATTAAGTAACATTTTTTTACAGTATCTGCAACATTACGAGAAGTTCCGTCGGAGTTTGGCCCACAGTTGTTGAACTCTACGACACCACTAAATGTTTTTAGTATATTGGATTTGGAAATATAATAGTTGGAATATTACCTGAATGGCGTAAAGTCTGCAGTAAAAGGTTTTGGTTAGACAAAACTTTACTGATGAAGTCGAGGGTATTCAAAATACAAACATTGTCGCATCAAATGTTATTTATTTTAAATTTTGCAGTTCATACGCCAGAATATCCAAATACTAATTATTTTGCATTGAACTAGAAGTAAGTCACAAATTAAAAACAAATCATTTTTACAACTTTGAAGTCATACTTTACTATCAATTGGTACAGAGTTTAGTTTTGAACGGTCACATTGAACATATATGTTTTATCTGTACACATTTTTTTGCAAACTTTAACTTTTGCAAAGACCATTCCAGTTTTAACAAATCTATCTGTAACGCTCATTGTAAAAACGTATTTTTTTTGAAGATCCATAACATTATTTGTAATCAATAGTTAAACTTCTAAGCATTATGTTACTATCAAAATGATTTATGCCGCAAAATTCGTAAGGTCTCTTAAGTATTTGTCAAAACTTTAATTAATTGAAGAGCTGCTTACGAAATTGTGAATGGGCAGGTAAAAGTTTTTGTCTTTTCAAAAGAGCCTATACTATTTTTANCGAAACTCGTTTCAGAGTGTTATCGATCAAAACCTATGTCTTNAGACTAGTAAACATTGTACACATTCTTCGTAGCCCTATACACTGTCAGCGCTAAAATCAACTAGGTAACAGTTCCACAATTGTCTCTGTTTAAGTTATTGTAAAGGTAAAAAATGAACTATTGTCATGTTGTAAAAAAGATGTGTATTGTTATAAAGTTTTAGTGTTTGTACAACTTAGAAACCGTCGGAACAAAACATGTAAGTCAATTTTGTTACTCGTACATTTTTTCAAACTTTGTAGGTACTTTTTTGTCGTGTAACACGTTATCATTGAAATGAACTGCCGATTAATTAAGTAAGCATCAATACTTGTTTTGGTTTACAGTAACACATTTATATTGGTAAGGAAAATGCAGTGGTGTTTGATGTTAATCAACACCTATAATCATTTGTAACCTTACATAATTTACAAGACGTATCACTGGAGTTGAAAACGTACTCAATTACTAAATATTTTAATGCGCGTGCGCAAAAATCTTTTGGCCCCCAATGCTAAAATCAGTTATATTTCGTGCAAATCCCGACTTTCAACTGTTCGTCGCAATATCCAAGACATATAAGAAAACACTGTCACCTCACTACGTCAACAATTTTGTGCGGGATAGATTCAGCTCGACTACTAAAGTATTGTCCTATACAGAAATGTTGTATTGAAAACTAGCTCACTATGAAATGGTCAAAGTCTTAGTTGACAAAACGTTTCACTCTGAACTTTAAATATTGTGGGTACCAAATTAGTGGGGGAAACGATTCACATTGAACTTTCCATTTGGTGGAAACTTACTCGTATCAAGTAGGAATCCAGTATAACATCATGCCTTAATCACGAGGGCTGACTCCTATCCCTGATTATAAAGGGTTATCCACTGAACAAGTCTGCCTGTGAAGCACTCCACACTTCCTAGAGAGACATTAAAAGTGGAGTCCTTTCGATAAGTGTACAATCTAAAATAACCAACCACCAGGCATGTGCAAAGTGAGTGGGATGTTTTAGAAACAATTAGGGTGCAGTGTTACTGACCTATTTTTGAAAACTTTAGGGTTAACACTTGTCGCATGAATTTATTTTCATAAAAATCATGGTACACTTTTATGTATATCCGACCCTAATATCATAAAAGTTTTTTAATGCAAAGCCACACTTTTAACTTTTCATCAGGAAACACTTGTCGGAATTAACTTTACTGAATAGTGCCCCAACTTTAAAGACAAGTCAAAAACACACTAAGTGTCACCATATCTAAACGCCACTGCGTGGAATGTTTCAGTTGTTAATAAGCTACGCTAAACTCGTATTTTCAGTTAAAGTTTGAAACAATGATTCGTTTTTAATTACCATCTTAAAGTGCTCGTGAAACAGTTTGAAAAACTTGGGTCTAGAGAAAAACATTATAAATTTGTCAAGCACTTCTATGTATCAACATTGAACCATATAAAACAATCATGTTTTGAGTTGTAAGTACGCATAAACAATCTAAATACTGACAAATCGATAAAACTTTTAAAGACTTGAAAGTATCATAACTTTGAGGCATTTAAGATATTCATGTGAAACAATTTTGTTCAGTATTGGGAACTCTAAAAGTATGAAATTCGAGCGTAAATGTTCGGTGTAAAAGCTACCNCTATATTTCATTTCATCAGTCAATGGTAAATTTTAGGTATAGCGTGGTTAACTGGGTTTATCCTCATACCTAGAAAAATCATATTTAACTTTTCAGACCTATAAACAAATGCCAGTCATCTTNTGAACAACATACGTGTGCTCGAAGAAACGGAGTTGGATTTAAAATCTGCGAGTGTGTGGCTACGTGTTTTACCTCGAATTTATTCGGAACGTGCTCTACAGTAAATGTAAGTACATGTAAGTTGAAACATCACTGACTGCATATTCACAGATTGACAAATGCAAGTCTCATTCAGGCTAGAGATTTAGTTTTGACGTAAAACAAACAATCATGCATTCTTTGTCTTTTGAAAATATTTGTATCATTGCTGAATGGTACGTGGATAAAGTTATAAACAAATTACAGGAGATTTATGTTTTGTGTTAATATATCATTCACGACATACGCATCTTAAGTTCTATTATAATGTGTTTACCAAATAAACAGATAAATTTCTCTAAGAATCTGTTTACGAAATGCGCATTTTAATTTCTCTAGGAATCTGTTTGTACTAAAAATGTTATATATAAATATGTTAAATAAAGTAGAATATTAATGGAGCTCCAACGTACTATATAAAAATCATCAGTACATGTTCCATCGTTTAGTAGGTACTCGTAAAGTCACATAAAAACATTATATGAAACGGAAATAAGTTCATGAATGGGGAAGCTGCGATTTCAATTGCCATGTATGGTAATGCTATGCTCACGTTGACTTTAATAAGATCAGACTCGTAAGCTAATTCTTAAATCATAGGNCCAAGATTTAACCAAAGGTTTAAATAGAGCATCCAAGCCTTGTTTTTTTTTTTTTAAATCTAACATATAGGAACTGTTTCTTGAATCGATTCATGTATTATCAATACCAGTAAAAACTATTCACATATTGTGCAACTTATCTTTGTTTTAATACACTTGAAATGCATAAAATAAAATCTGTATCATACGTTAGGTTTAGTGGAGGGAACAATTTATCTGTTCCATTAAAATGGCCACCTTACAAATGNTTTAGTCAACCCACGCCCATCGCCAGAAATACCACCTTTTTATTTGCATACTATCAAAACATCTATCAGTTTATCACTTTTTATTTATAGACTAACGAAGTTCACAGTAGCCAAGTGGGCTAACGTGTCCTGCCGGAGTGTCATAGGTTGAGGGTTCAAGGCCGGATAGAGTGTAAGAATTATAGACATCCCTCTTTTTTTTTTTTAAATCATTTTACAGTTTTAAATTATTGTTAAGAAACTGTTCTTAAAAATTTAAGTAACAATTGTATTCTTTGTTCCAAGTTTAACGTATTTAAATAAATGCACAATAGAAGTTAACTTTCTATTTTCGAACAATTCCGAAGAAAATGCGAGAACACTGTCTTTCTGGAATATTAGACAAAAGCAAGTTACCTTATGAGATACATAATTTGATTATTTAAATTCATGTAACATTTTACATGTGAATATTAAAATTTCAGAGGTATCAAACAAAGTGAAGAAACAGAATGTCAAATACAGTGTCTTTTCTCAACTTATAAATTTGTTTTATAACTAGATTATGTAACTTTTTACTCTAATGATATAAAATGCACTTACTGAGAAATAAGTCATGTTCTTTAGAGTAGATGTTCAAAAACGACCACCCTGCATCTCCAAGCAACTGGTAACGCGCCGAACCATATTATTCTTCACTCTTCTTAAGACATCAACATCCACCATTNCAATAGCAATAGCAATAGCAATCGAAGGTTTTACCTCTTGACTTTCAAACACCTGCAGTTCGGTACAGTGATGTAGAAAAGTGTAGATAACGATTCTCAACGCANGTCANTGTTTACAAGATAGAACNGAATTTANAGCNAAACAGCAACAGTGACCATAAGCACCAAATATTCAGAAGATAAAGAAATACCTATCAAAATCATTGGAATAGCAACTTTTAAAAGCAATGTTGTTATGTTATTGCTGTATTGGAATACCTTTCGATGATCGTGTACCAATTATTCGATTGAAAGCCATTAATTAAGGTGTTTATTTTGACATTTAAAATGTTACATGAATTTAACTAATTAAGTTTTTTTGTTACACCCACTTGTAAGCTTCAGAAGGGCATTGTTCTCGCATTTTCTTCGGAATTGTTAGAAAATACAAAGTTAATTTCTAATGTGCATTTCTTTAGATACGTTAACATTGGAACAAAGAAAAAAAGCAGATACAATTTTTACTTACATTCTTAAGAACAGTTTCTTAACAAAAATGTTTAACTGTAAATGATTTATATAAAAAAAGATAAATATGTATAACACTCTANCCGGTCTTGAACTCACAACATCTGACACTCCGGCAGTACACGTTAGCCCACTTGGCTACTGTGAACTTTCATAATCTATACATAAAAAGTGATAAGTGATAGATGTTTTGACAGCGTGAAAATGCAAAGGTGGTATTTCTGGCAGATGGGCATGGCTTCACTGCAATTCGGCTCATTATTGGCTAGTTAAATCTTTAAATTATGACAAAACTATTG
>KZ872400.1:0-10471 GCA_003456935.1 Machilis hrabei
GATGGTGCAGTAAAAAATTGGGGTTTCCATTTGAAAAAACAAATCGTATAGGCCTATGTAGGCCTACTGAGGCTCGTAGTGGCGCCTAGTGTGCTTAATTTCCTTTCCCCACTGATGCCTTGCAACTATTTTATATTTGTCATCTAAGAACAAAGTGGTGATCCACCCTGTAAACACATTTCCAAAAACCTTTATTTTTGCTTATACCTCTCGTCCTGGCAAACATTTATCTAGACACAAGACTGTTTGGGTGTTGACGAGGTGTCGTTAAAACTTTCCGACATTTTTTTTTTTTAATCAGTATTATCGACATCTCCCGAGAGCAAAGTTTCATTTTTATTCATTGATTTTTTTNAATAATTTTGAAAGCAAGCTGCCCTTTTAAAACAAGTGATAGAAAATACCAGAAGCATTCTCAAATTACAGTGTATTATCTGACATACCTGTAAGTATGTGTGTTGACCACAAACATTCTTCAGATTTGATCAAGGGGTTCAGGCATTATTGCACATTTGAAGAAAATCTATAGTCTTAAAAATCCTATTACAAAACGATCAAACATTAATCAAAATAAAGATAGATAAAAGTTGAGCAAGTACTTAACACGTTATCGCATATCCAACGAAAATACACCATTTTTTACAAAAAAAAAACTCGCCAAGATGAAACTTATCTTTTACAGGTTTTCGTGATTTAGGTCATTCATATAAAGTTTGAAAAAATCTGTAATTAAGTTTACTCCTAATTTAAATTCAACAAACGTATAATGCTGTTATGTTACGCAAATACTGGGGAAAAAATAAACATTTTAAAACTGAAATGAATTGTTTTTGTTCTTTCTCGCAAGCAAATGAATATTCTATAGTTTTATACACCATATCAAGAAACACGTGAGNTTAATTTTATAGAAAATGTAACAAATCGTTCNCAGCGGCCGAATTAGGTGGTGTATGGTGGTCATTACAACGGACTCCCATCAACAGATTAAGCTACCCTAAATCTACCTTATATATTTTGTTAGATCTCATGTAGTTGACTGGCTATGTTGCAGCACATATAGGAAAGTGTACTCATACAAAAAATATGGTTCCGTCGATTTTTTCTGTTATACACAAAAACTTGCGCCAGATAAATAAGCCCTTCAAAATGATTGTCAGATAAATGTCACGTAATAGTTATAGCATGCAATTTATTCAGGTTGTTGGAATGTTGGAAGCACTCACTGTTAATGGAAAATTACTGCGGAGATCTAGTCAGTAATAGCAATCGACAAGCTGCTTCTCGCGAAGTAGTGGATATGAAATCCGATACTTCATATAATCGTGTCGTTAAAAATAATATAGGCAAAACGAATGGCCACCAGAAAATACTCATACCAGTAATTTTTCCATGTATTTAAAATACCGTTATGCTGCTTATGCCACAGGCAACAAGTTTGGCCAAACATTATAAGAGTATGTAAATGAATTTCTTAAGTCCTGTGATTATTAAAGTCAGCTAGACATTCATTACGTGATATGCCAAATGTAAACTCAGTTTCCATCTTAAATATCCTGCCTTGTCACTTAAGTGTAAATGGGTTTTCGGGTATCGGCGACAAACTAACGCTAACCCCTCTGGTCTAGTGGATAGTAGTTTTGAATCCAGTGAAAAGCATGGCATTTTGTGACACCATTTACCTTCATTATTCGAATTAATCATTGCTTACCCAAATAAGAATCTAACACTGTCGTAACATTTAAGTGCGAATACTCTTTTTATAAACAGTAGTGGTATTAACCGTTTACCTAAGGGAAAAGGTTTTAAGATATTTTCCTAACGTATTGGATTAGATTAACACCCTGGTTGAATTGTAAACGATTTTCTTTTCCTAGCATTATTCCCAAGTTTTGGGGTCTGCTGTCGGGCAAGGAATCGCTCTGGATTTTTGTGATCCTTAGCCCCTCGGTGATTGCGACGAAGTTGTGAGGGTTCTGTAGAACTCGGCCTGTCAGTTCCTCGGGGCACTGGTGAGGGTATTGGCACCAGTGGGGATCGAATCCGGGTCTCCCGCTCCGGAAACTTATGCTCTTACAACTGAGCCACGGAGCCCCCGCATTATAAACGAATATTTGATATAATAAAACTGAGTACGTGAATTTGAATCAGTACAATGCTCTAGTACCTGGTTATCTTTAATCCCATTCTAGATTCCAACTCTAAAATAAACCATAGTTTTCCAGCATAAATTGCATAAAAAGTGTCCACATATCTTAAAAATTATATTAGTAGAAGTGAAGCACAAACGTAAAGTGTACGACGTGGTTTAGGGGTACGTCAAGCTGCTTTGGCATTAGCTATTCGGGTTCACGATTTTTAGGGGGATATAAGTAGTGATTTGTGATTTTTTTATGTGTTCGTAAAACTTTAAGAGTCAGCATTGCTGAGCTCCGAATGTTGGTAGAATTGTTTCGAGTGTAATTGCAAAACCCTTTTTTAGTTAGTTTTGGTTAAAGTACTGTAAGGTGAAATCGGCTAAACAAGCCCGATGCAGACGGTTAGGAATCAATTTCCTATCAATATAGTCTTGATTTTTAGCAATTTAATTCTAACGTTTATGTGCTACAAGATATGTTCTGCCGGGCTTGTTTAGCCGAATTTCACCTTTCTTTAACCAGAACTAATTGAAAAAGGTTTTTGTGATTACACTCGAAACAATTCTATCTACTTTTGGAGCTCATCAATGCTGACTCTTAACATTTATTTTTCGTTACACTTTCCACTCGATTGACATTTGCAATGTCAGTCGTTACTTTACTATTCCTTGTTGTATTGCAAAGGCTAGAAAGTTCAAGAAATGCTATAAATGTCTTTTTAAAACAGTTTAGAAAGATATACACGGAAAAAAATAGTTAGTTGCTCCAACCAGCTTGCAGGGTTGATTTTGGTTTTACCCAGTAGCTGGTTGAAACAAACATCTCATAGTGTAGTCAAATATGCAGTCAGTTCCAGTAACGTACCAAATGGTCACACTGTCCAATCGCATGGTTGTCGCAAACTGTTCATAACCAACTACCAAATTGAGTGGTCACTGCAACTAGCCGTTTTTCTCCGTGTACGCAGAAATGCATTGCAGTTAAATAAAGCGCTGTTGGAAAATAAACCCTGTCCTNGTAATGCGCTCTAGAATAAGTGTTTGTTTTCATTTGGTTTCCATAAATTCAATTTCGTAATTACGTCTGCTCTTGCATAATGTTGATTTTTATCCATCGCCAATATTTAGTAGTACTTTGTTACACGTAAAATGTCCTAACACCTATACTCTGCTTTATCATCGTCTGTTAATAGATGATTTTTTTCCAAACTCTTACGCTGTCTCATTAACAGGGCTGATTAAAATTAAATATTAATCTAATTGTCTCTGTAAGGGTTCGGAATACATAAGTTTTATCCATTCTTCCTGGATGTCAACAGGCCAGAAGAGAAAATAGAAGAAACTACTGTGAACCATACTACATTTACTACACTGTTTTCATTGGTTTCTTTTTAAAGTATTTGACATATTTTCACAGTTGCTAAACCGCGACCTTGTTAATATAGTCTACGCTAACATGTGTGGACATCTGTTCTACCTCTTGTGAAAGAAGCAATCGCCTATACATCGTTGAACAATATCACGCATATGAATAACATGATAACTATTATATGCTAACAATTTAAGTTTAAATTGTTTTGTTTGTAAGATCTTGTAAACCCGAATAGACGTGGTATAGTACAAATAACATAAAATTTGCTTACAAATAAGAGTGTAACCATAGCAGTATTAAAAAAATATATTATCAAATAAATAATAGTTTCGTTCAACCTCTTTAATGAAAGTCAACAGCCTCAGCTATTATACTGTAAACCTGAATTAGTGAAATTTGTACCATTTGAATTAGTCAAAAACTGAGACTGTTTTAACTTAAGATTAGTAATGAAACCGTTACTAATGTATTTAGTGGAAAATAATGACTAAACATTGGTACTACTGAAGAATTCGTGAAACACGTAGTAGCTGAGTAGAGGAAAAAGTAGCGGTTTAACGGCCTCTCACTCCCGGGCCCATCTCTGTCCTGCTGACGTCATAAATAATTTTTTTTCGATTTTTTTTAAAAGACATAACATTTTTTAAAAGTTTTTTTTTTCTATTTTTTTTCACAATTTAAAAAAAAAATGTCAATATTTTTTCTGACGTTATCATTGGAACTATGTTCAACTAGGGTTTGAAAAATTTTTGATTGTTTTTTCTCGATTTCGATACTGTTTTGTTTCGATATTTCTTGATTTTTCGATATTTTTTTCTGACGTCATCATCGGAGCTGTGTTCAACTAGGGTTGGACAAAGGTTTTGATATGGTTTCGTTGTCAATATTTTTTGAAATTGTTTTGTTTCGATAAATTTCCATTTTGTTTCGCGCATGCCCAAATTAACTGTGTTTTGTTTTTCACGGACTTTGACTACGCTGTTTGAATGTACAAGTAACTCCTCCACTCGCCTCCATTGGCCTCCACTCGCCTCCACTGACTTCACATAAAAACACTTCTAGAATTTTTAGATTTTTTTGGTCGAAATGGAAACCACTCACCTCCACTAGCCTCCACTCACCTCACATGAAAAATGTTTGATATTTTTCACCTAACCTTAAGCTGCTCCCTTCGACTCCATAACCTAACTAGCTGAAACACAAACCACATGCTGCCAATCCATACCACTCACTGCCAACTTTAACAACACGTGGTCAACTCATACCACTTTCTGAAACTGGCACCACTCACTGAAACCCATACCACTCGCTGCCAAATCATACCACGCATGGCCAAATCATACCACTAACTGCCAATCATACCATTCGCGGCAGATGAGTGAACTATTTGCTAGCTGAACAAAAAGGCTAGTGCTGCTTGTATGACTATATATTTGATTAAAACTCACTCCCAACCAGTTCAGAGTTGACTTTCTTTAACTTTGATATTTCGACTACAGAGCCACCATTAGAGCGGTAGACAAGTGAACTACCACAGTTATTCATACCACTCGCAGCCAACTCTTCTATGCACTGAATCTACCACGCATTAAAACTCGCTCTCACCAAGCTCTGCCCGACATTCTTCAGCTTCATAATTAGACTAACCCGAGTCATATTTTCAGATTTACATCCGTTCAACTCCATAACTTAGCCTCGTCCCTACCAATGTATACAAGAAAACTATATAACCCTCATGTTTCGGCTACAGCGCCACCATAAGAGAATTGCTCTAGTGAACTTCTAAGGGAAACCAGTATTTATTGTANCACTAGATGTATTAAAAGCAGATAAATTACGTGACTATAACAACAATAATATAGGAACTCATGCTTGGTGTTCTATAAACACCACAAAATTAGAAGGATCGCCAAATATTCAATCTTCACACATACATGCTCCCGACACAAAAATTATCCAAAGAGATTGGGTACGAGTTTTGCGCAATTTAAGAAGTTTTTAGCATCAAGTTCTTCTAGAGCGTTCATGGAATACGGAGATAGACAAATCATCAACTTTAGCATTAAATGAAATCAGAACCCTTGAAAACACCAATTATATATATTCACAAGACATAAGATATGAAGTTATCACCATATATGCTTTAATTTAACACAATTTGTAAGAAAATGTTACTTCTCTACAATATAAACTATTCACCAGTCTTCAAACTTAGCATTATTCTGAACTCAGCACCATAAAAAACATTCATCCTCTAATTTTATAGGAAATGCGTATATGTGTTCATCTCTATAAATATCTCTAAAATCACAGTATTTGTATGGTGTGCAGTTTAAACTGCAAAAATCATCATCATTAGCATTAAATGAACTCAAAACCCTTGAAAACACCAATTATATACATTCGTAAGACATACGAGATGTGTTTAGTACCAGAAGTTCTTCAATTCTACACTTTTTGAAAAAAATGCTATTTCTGTACAGTCTAAACGATTCGCCAGTACAAACTTAGCATTACTCTGAACTCAACACCATTAAAAACATTGATTAACTAAGTTTATAGGAAATACGTATATGTGTTTATCTTTATAAACATCTCTAATTTCACAGTATTTGTATGAAAATTGTATTTGTGTGCAGTTTAAACTGTAAAAAAATCCTCAACATTAGCATTAAACGAACTCAGAACTCTTGAAAACGCCAATTACGTACATCCACAACACATACGATATGTATTTATTACCATAAATGCATTAATTTCACACTATTTATAAGAAAATGCTGCTTCTGTACAGTATTAACTATTCACCAGTCCTGAAACTTAGCATTGTTTTGAATTCAGCACCATAAAAACATTGATTATCTAAGTTTATAGGAAATACGTACATGTGTTTAACTCTATAAACANCTCTAATTTCACAGTATTTGTAAGAAAATGGTACCTTTGTGCAGTTAAACTGTAAAAAATATTTAACATTAGCATTACATGAACTCAGAACCTTTGAACACACCAATTACATACATTAACAAGACATAAGAGATGTGTTAAGTATCATAAAGGCTTTAATTTCATACAATTTGTAAGAAAATATTACTTCTGTACAGTCTAAACTATTCACCAGTCCACAAACTTAGCATTGCTCTACATATGTATTTTAAACAATACCACCAACGAGCTTATAAGAAGTTGTGATATAAGTAAATATCCAATATCTTGTCCTTTTGAAGAGAAGGTTTTCTACTTCTGAAGTACCTACAGATGCATGTCTTAAGAGAAGCATAATTTTGGTCAACACTTGTTAGTTTAACGTTGCTTTACTCTTCCACACATATTTATTATTAAGTGCAGTCGTTTGTAGAAGAGGTATTGTCACCACCGACAGAAAATTTGATTTATTCTTAAGTACAAGAATGATGAATACCTAAATTGTAAGGAACTTGAACAATTTCCAAAGTATTCGATTCATCATGGTGAACAATGCAGACGAGCCTTATTGTGCGGGAACAATTTGAAGAAATATTTAATTTGATTTATTTATAGAATTCCATTATAGTTGCCGTAGCTACTAGATAGGAAACAGAGAATANCTTCTCACTACTCATTTCACCTACAGGAATTCCGTAAAGTTTATGAACATTTCCGTTCAAATCATCTTTTATTCATTACCGTCCTTATTAATGACCGAACCCTAATAAATTGCAAGTGAGGCTAAGTAACAGATTGTTTCTAAACTATTAGAGCACAGAATTATTGAATTGAACAAAACAAAGCGTAGGTAATTGTTCTAGATCAAAATTACGATTTCCAGTGTTATCACTGGTGCATGTTTTATGTACTTGAAACCCCTTTATTGCCTCACTTTAAACAAGACCGTTGCGCAAAAACGACAAAACGTGTAGTAGTTACTGGACGTCCACAGTCAATAAAGCTAACCAAGTCCAATAAAAAAAAGACAGCCTCTAGAACTCTTTGTATAACAAAAAAAAATTTCTTCATATACATGAAAAATTTCCATCTTACAATATTGCAATAGCATATGCACCAATAAGCTAACAGCAACATGAGATAATGTAAAACGGTGTTGAGAAGAACCAGCTCACTAAAGCAAGCCAATATCCTACTGTTTAAGTCCCATATGCCTTATATTATGAGGTTTCTCAGTGTTGACTTTTCTTATCGTTTCAACCTGAAAGACTTATGATAGAATTATATTATATTCCTGGCCAACCAAAAGCTTCAACTTCTTTCCCGATAATTAGTGTATCTCCATATGTGCAGTTAGAGAAGTTGTAATTTTAATACACCCAAATCTTTCTGCACTAGATAAAAAATCTCCCCATATGGCAGTATATTGTTGGTCTCGACGTACATGTCAGTGTTTAATTTGTCCTCTAGAAAAGTACTTTCATTCTGCTCTTTAGCTGACAGCGAGCATAGTCTTGTCTTCCCATTGTATACTTTTGGTGCAACATGTTACAACTTTGACATATTAATTTTTCGTTAAGAGTGATAAACAGTTCAAATTTTCTATGTTACTGTCTTTATTTATACCCGTTGCTTTTCGTATACCTGCAAATTTAACACATTGCACATAATTATTAATATGCGTGTACTTCATATTTGATTATAGCTTTAACAACAACGAAAAATAGCATACAAATTATAATAAAATCGACAAGTAGATCACCAAGTAGTGAGTCAGATTGTGAGGTAATATCAGTCTCTCAACCACGCCGATTCTGTCGTATTACAAAACCATTACTGGAATGTACAGATACATCGAAAACTCATGAATCAATTTTATAGTCGGTGTTTATATTTAGTCAGAAATTAAAAGTAAAACTTAGTCTGTAATAAATCGTTCTGAAAGTTGTGAAATGCATTATCTTAAATCAATAAACAAAACATAATTGGCATCTAAACATCATCAATTACTCAAAGAGGTCACGCTATTACATAATAACAAAACTCAGCACGCTGTGTGATGTAAATAAGGTTGCTAGGTTCGTTCCATCTTACTGACATGTAGGTACAATTCTTTAGGTCAAATCAAAGGATACTTTATATAAAATACAACAAAATTTAAGCCATCGTCTTCAAAAGCAATTGCAGTTATCTTATGACAAGACGTGATAATTGATTTTATTTGGTTATTTTCAGTTTTGTGTTGTTTAATAACATTTCACAAACTGTAGTAGTATATATAAATCGAAATTGTCGAATTATATTTTATCGCTCTGCATTTTCTGTTCAAAATAGTATAAATAATATCCCGACCAATACTTTTTACGAATTCTGAAACGGTTTGTGTCTTAATGCATATTCACAGTTATTTAGAAGTCAGCATGTAACGTACTTCGAAATAATTCTTTCAGTAACAGTGTAGGGTAAAGTGGTATAATGCCAACACACTTTTACAATATCCAATATTCCAGAGGCTATGAAAGAGCTAGATGTACAGTCTTTTTTTTAGAAGTAGCTAGACTTGTTTGTTAATCAGTAAGTCAGTTAAGGTGCCTGTACACCGGAGGTAACATTGCTGATAACACGTGTTATTAGCAAAGTTTGTAACAAATTTGAAAAAGCGGTCTATAAAATGTTATTAACGTTTGTTATCAACATGTGTTGATAACATTTGCTATTAACATTGTTAAAAGTCACTACAAATGTTAGTAACATTTTGTTATTAACTTTTGTCAAGAACATTTGCTTTCAGCATTTGTTATGTTTTTCACTAACATGTCGATAATATTGTTGTTAACTTTGCTAATAGCAGAACCTTTGCGACCACTCTAGAGGTGGTCCTGATCAAAGGATGTTGATAACAAATTGTTATTAGCAAGTTATTCGTGATGTCAACATTTTTAATAACATTGTACTCGTCTATCAGTTTCTTTTGAATTTGTTCATGACATGCTACCAACATTTTTGCCATAAACATTGCTATTAGCATTTTGTTAACGACATTTACCAAAACAGTCAAAAAATTGTTATTAACATATTTGTTATTAACATTATGCTACTAACAATGTTTTTGCTATTTATTCGGTGTACAGGCACCTTTAGTTTACACATATTTTAAAGAAATTTTTAAATAATAATATTTAAAAATAAATGTGTCTTCTGTGTTGTAATTACCCCTAAAGGCGTAATTCCAACAGAATATACTTTCCCATTGAAACAAGCATCTGTTGTTTTTATCCCGTGTAGAATAAAGCCAGCAGCTCAAAACCTTCAACTGGTGCAAGTTATATTATTCTTTCTACAGTAAAACTGATTTTATTGAAGGTAATAGGTCACACGCAGGAAAGTCGAGGTGTCTTTTTAAATGGCTTTTTACAAATATTAAAAATAAAAACAAATTAGATTCTTTGTACATAAGCTTGAAAGTACATATTAACAAACTGTGTGCCCAATCATGAAGTTTTTTCACTCGCAAAATTTTACTAAGCAATGATTTTATAAATGTTTTTTACGAAACCTCGGAAACACACATAGTATGAACAACATAGTATTTATAGTATCCTAACTAAACAAATGCAAATAATGATTGACACTTATTTAAGTAGGCTACAAACTTATGTGACACTTACTTAAAAGAACAGTAGCGTATACACTACAATGAACACATATTGACAAAAAATAATACAATTTCAGTAGGTGTAGTTGAGTTACATGTCAACTTTGCTGTTCAGATGCTGTGTTGTGCTTGTAGATGTCAAAGGAGTGAATAAATAAATAAAAAAAACTATTTTAAATTTATATTTGACCATTTTTTCTAACAAAAATATCAGTGTTGGAATTACCCCCAAAAGTGAAATTTTAGGGGTTATACTAACACATTTTTTTTACAGCTAAACAAGACAGTTTAAGGGAGTCTGGATAGAACACACTGAAAACAACAAGACTCCCCTTCACAAATATATTTTTAAAATTTTAAATTTTGGTTTATAAACATGTACACG
>KZ872409.1:28148-39508 GCA_003456935.1 Machilis hrabei
GCTTAAAGATTTTAATCCGAGCATGGCAATTGACAAGTGGTACTTTTCATCCGAGAGACAACGCTACATGGGGATGGGGTTCTGCACAGATGGTTGTTGTTGTTTTGTGTGGTGTGTGTGTGTGTGTGTGTGTGTGTGTGTGTGTGTGTGTGTTTTTTTTTACAAAATAGATGTCGAGTGGTATTAAGATGTGGCGAGTGGATGTTGATCTGAAATTTCAAGCCCTGCATCAGCAATAACACCTGTGCCACGTGGACTAGATGTTCCAATTCTGCCAACACCAACAACATTACCAGAGATTGGAACTTCATCCAACTTGAGTATAGAAGAAGAAGGTGTAAATTTTTACCAGTGTACAAGATGATAATTTTATGGTCAAGATTGAAAGAAAAAAATATTTTACATCCTGGAACAACTTGTTACTGGTATAGAAATCATGAGGACGAGTTCAAACAATTTTTCGGAAAGGGAACTTGTGTATTGTTGTAAAGTCCCTTTCTTGATTGGCTTCTTGGAACTGTTTATGAACNCAAAGACTTGCATTTATTTATGGACTCTATTAAAAGAAGTCTAAAGGTTGTCTTCTTCACAATGGGAATAAACTTGCTTCAGTGCCAATTCCCATTCATTAACCCTTAAAAGAAACTTACCGGTACNAAAATGTATACACTGTTCTAGACAAAATTAAATACAATGACCACAAGTGGTACATGTGGTGTAATCTGAAGGTGTACGGAATTTTATTACAGCAACAGGGAGGGTACACTAAATTGCCATGCGTTTTGTGCAAATGGGAAAGCAGAACCAAGGGAAGGCACTGGGCAGTTACAAAATGGCCCCAACAAAAGACCTTGTGCTGGGAACAAAAAATAGAGCAAATCTCCCATTAATTTATGCACAAAAAAATGTGTTACTCCCTTTACACACAAACTAGGGATAATGAAGCAGTTTGTCAAGGCTTTGGATAGAAGTGGCCCTTGCTAACACTAAAGCCCGGGACATACACATCGCACGCCTTGCACGCACCGGAATGGGAAAGTTCAAGTATAGGATCTCCATGATGGCATTCACAGAAAACGCCCTGCAAGCTTCGTTGCTACTGGTAGAAAATACGATTTCAACTTTTCTTTGCATGACACTAGTATCCTCTTTGTGTTTGGTGTAAATTTTCCGAATATCGATATTTATTATGGTTGTGTTTTCGGAACAGAAGAAGAACGAAATCAGCACTTGTGCTTAAAACCTTATTTACGATTAATTGGAATTCTAGAAAATCCACCAAACAATAAAAATAACTATTAATTTTAATTAAGAGAAGTAATTATTGTGTTTTTGTTGTTGTTGTATAAATAAACAAAATACTTAAGTGGTACCCAGTTTCAATGGTAGATGGCATTCAGGTGTTGCTGTAGTTAGCGTCGTAGGTAATAGCTGGCGGGCTGGCAGCACATTGGATTTTCTGTCCGCCAGAAGCGATGTTCATGAACGGGGTAGTTTTTACTAGCGTGCAGGGCATGCGATGTGTATGTCCTGGGCTTAACTCTTTCAATGTTTCCATTGTTGTCCTATGCAAAAATAAGCCAAATGATTTGTTGACGGCCACACATTCTCAAGCTCATTCAGGATGCTGCATTTANAAAGACCACAAATTACTTAAGAGCTTCAGACGTGGTCCTCATTCTAGGATATCATGAACAAGATTCTGGGTAATGTTAAAGATGACCAACATGATCAGGTTGTAAAAACCATACCTGAAAAGTACCAGGCACTCAATGTAAAATGAGCTTGAAATTACACTTTCTGCACTCTCATCTTGACTATTTCTCAGAAAATTTAGGGGCACTAAGCAAAGACAGGGGACTTCATGATGGCTGACTAGTGTTGGTGTTTAATAAGAGAGAAACCTCATCAGGACCACAAACGCATGTCAATTCAGCGCTTATTTGCAACAAAGTGGCAGAGAAGATAAGTTGCCTATGAAAAGTTTAAATTTTTTTAAACCTATACGTTTTATTTATTTTGTTGAACTTTTATCTTTTCTCTGCCACACTTTACAATGTGGCTATTAATTAAAAAACACTAAATCATTAAATATTTAATTTCCACATAGTAAAAAAACCTTACGTAATGTGGAAAAATGGAAAGCAGATTTGAATTCAGCACACCAAAATTATGTTTAGACGTGTTCAACCTTTTGCTGCAAAATAAAAATTGGATTTTGACGTAAATCTGTGCAAACAAAATGTCCCACTTGAAAATGAAACTAATTAATGTACACTACCGATCGAAAGTTCAAGACCACCAATGAAATCTCGGTAAAGCACCTGAAGACAATAAAACAAGAAAACTAAATAAACAGCTGAATGTGCAATTACGATAATCGATGCAACAAAATAAAACTTATCGACATTGTCCCACATTTTATGGTCTACAAATGTCAGTCGCATGGATTTGTTTCTGCCCATTGTAGTAAGGAGAAGTAAAATTTATGCTAATTCGTTGCAATATCAGGCAACAGCGATGTGTCAAATCTTGACTGGTTGTAAGAAAAACCGAACAGAGGCGTAAACGTGTTTTACCATTTAATTTGAGCAGCTGTAACAGCAGGCTTTCATCATTCCTATGTTGTTCCAGAAATGCCACGCACGATAGGAAGTCGCTATCAGTACGGAAATACGGAAATACGTGTAGTTATCTGTGCCCTTAAAGAGCAAGGTCTGAGTGAACGTAAAATAGCTACAAATTTGAAAGTTTCCAACACCGGCCTCCACTGTGCACTGAAGAGGGTCTGGGATGCTGGCAATAACGCTGACCGCCCCGAAGTGCGAGGCCTAGAGCAACGTCATCTCATGAGGACGGGTACAGGGTGATGTCAAGCGTGTGAAACAGACGACACATAGCACCTGCCATTACAACATCTATTAATGAAACCAGACAGAAACCACTGTCTGTTTCTACTGTTAAGAGGAGGCTACAGAAGGCAGTCCTCAATGGTTGAGTTGCAGTGAGAAAGCCTTTGTTAAGGCATGGAAACAAAGACAAGAGAGTCAGATGGGTATATGTTTGAAGCAGGAATGTTTAGTGCTGACGGTAAAACAAAGGTGGCGGCAGCATACTTGTGTGGGGATGTTTTGCATGAAATAGAACAGGTGGCATCTACAAAGTGGAGGGTGTTTCTAACAAACATGGGTACCACAGCATACTGATAAACCGTGCTGTGCCCTCTGGTCATTGACTAGTTGGTAATAAATTTGTGTTCCAACAAGACAATGACCTGAAACACACTTCCCAAGGACCCCCACAGTCATCTGATCTGCAGTCAATTGAATTGCTTTGGGACCCTGTGGACAGGTAACTCCGCACGACCATAAACATTTTGTAATGAATTCTGACATAAAGCAGCTGCCACAGCCTGTGGAAATAATAAAAAAAAAATAAAGAAAAGAGTACACGTCTTATAGTAATACAAAACCCAGNCAAATGTTTGTTTCTAGATCACTCATAAAATACAGTACACATGGTTTGTGTACAAGTATAAATAACACTGTACAGTAACATGCAGGTATACAATAATGTATGCAATGATATACACTAATGAATACTTATTTTAATCTTTTAAATATCATTCATTATGAATATTCTCTCATTTCCCACTCACATACAGTTAAATTTGTGTGTGCTACAACTCCCCCATACATTCTGATGGCCCTACTTTTAAAAGAGCTTTATCTGTGTTTAATTAATACTGAATAATAATAAAAAAACAGAATTAAAAAAATTAATGTATATTTTTGTATACATGGCATTGGTATTTGCACTGAATTTTAATACGTCACTTTACAATTCACGAAGAATTTCCTCATGCTTTCATGCCTATTTTTAGGGCCGAGCTTTTGTGGCATTAACGATTTGGTAACTGCACAAATTAGGTGGTATGAGCGACAGAAATGTGAAAATAATTTCTGCGAATTTAAGCGAAATTCTCCTATACTTGTGATAATAGCGATTAACAGAGAAAATATACGAAATTAGCGAAAAAGTAACGATAAAAGCGAGAATATAAATTGACATTTGATTTGTGTTCTCACTTTTAACACTTTTTTATTATTGTGAACTAACAATAGTAATACTTTTATTGCAATAAAACTTTAGAAATATTGTCTTTAAGCTTAGAATTACAGTCTTTAAAATAATGTTGTACAGTATTGTACTGGGTATTTTACAAATATAATCGAAATATGTACTGAAATTAAGTTTTAAAATTAATGATACACAATGTTAAAAATTCAAAATTTTCTTGCTACAAAATGCTAAATCTTCTAAAAATAAATGCACACTTGAAACACTTTTGCTATAAAAATTTGGCTCTACCTATTTTGAACCATTTTCTAAAAAACAAATATATATATATATTGCTATTTATAACTTAGTCAAATTGTTTGCATTCTCCCTCAACAGGCATTTTTGTAGACTCCATAACATCTATTACCTTCTTGTCTGTAATTGGAAGTTGACCCCATTCAGAGGCAAGGAGCTTCATGATCTCGGCAAAGGGAATGTTAGGATTTTCACGCCGCACTGCTTCACGGCGATCATTCATGAAACGAACATAGCCTGCAAAAAAGAACCAGGACACTTGATTCAACACTAACTGGACAGCTTGCACACATTTTGTATCACATTAGAATCATAAATCAGGTGTTCTCTATATAATGTTATGCTTTAAATGCCTAAAGTTGAAAAAATGCATTAGCTATTTTAACATAACAAAAAGTTTTCATTCTCTTAAATACAACATGAAATTATTTAATAGCACACTTGACAATATAAAGTATAAATTGCAATAAGCAAATGTGTGTTAGTCACTGTAGTTAAAACCGTTCTTACGTTTGTAAATCTAAACTTTTTTNGTAACACCTATACCTGGTAAGTTAATCACTCTTATCCCCTTCGTAGTATTCCTCCCACTCCTGACACTACATTCACATCACTTTTTCCATATCTAGAAGGAGTTCTGGAGCTCATGTTCAGCTCTGCCAGTTAATTTCCCTTGATCTCGTCACATCTTCTTCCTTTCAGGGTTGATATGAACCTGGGGAACAAGAGGTCTGCAGGTGCCAAATCTGGTNNGCTAGGTGGTGTGGCCTCACTGATGTGCTGTTTTTTGNGAGAAACTCATGACCTAAGAACAANGCATGTGCTGGGATGTTGTCATGTTTTCCCTCCGTGATTAAGACATTTTCTTCTGACTGACTCTTGCAAATTACGGGATCTCAACATAGTATTCCTTAGTCACTGTCTACTTCGAAAAAAAAAAAAAATATTATGAACTTTGGATGTTGTAGTTGAAAGTCGACCAGAACGTGGATTTCCTTCGATCGATATTCAGCCATCCTTAAATCTTTTAAACCAATTATACACCATTGCATATCTCATATATTCATCACCAAAATGTTTTCATCATGTCGTAAGTCTAGGTGTATTTTTTCACAGGTTAAAACAAAATTTAACACAATGCANGCTGTTCTTCTAAATTTGAAACTGTTAACATCACCTACTGTACCAAACACACAACTATGTTTACACATGTAGCACATNAATGAAGTGCATTTAACAAAAAAATAAAGTTGACTCAAGTGGTGTAGAATACGCTACGATATAGTACACACAATGCTCATCCTGATGGGGAGTATATTCTNTTTGCTGCAACTATTCTGCAAGTGGGTTTTAAGTTTTCGCAACCGAAGAATCCGTACTCGTGATGCAAGAATACCACGTACCTCGACAGAATAAGCCCATGACGGGAAATAAGGCACAGGATCGTGGTGCACAACTTTTTTAGAATTTACCACTACATACATCACTGCTAGGTTTAAGGATACCTTTACAGCATTGTATCGCTCGACACTCCTTACCATTTGAAAATTTCAAGAAACGCCTCTCTCCCACACTTGTCTCTGTTGGGGGAGCTCAAAGAGCCATCCCAGTATTTTCTTTGGAGTTGTCAGGGTAGATCAGGGTGGATACAGTTTATTTCATCTCACTATCGTTTTTAGTTTTCCAGGAAAATACAGTGGATGCCTTGCGTGAAACACCCTGTATACACAATTTTTCACAGAGCATGTTTATTCACACACCTAGCTCCACATGACAAATAAAACAAGTAGATTCTAAAGGTCCACACNCATACAAAATTTTACTGGAGCTGAACATGTTTGTCTGCTAGGCATTACATGACAACAGTTCTGTAGAACTTAAACTGTTTGATGTGTAATTCCAACTGAAGCAGCAAGGTAGTAATTTTTAAGTTAGATGCCTCAAGAAAACTTTTAGTTTTTGGACTTTAGCTGCTTTATCAAATTTATGATTTTTTTACCATTAGATTATGATCTAGCTAGATGCTTTATACCTTTGAAGTCAGTCAGTGCAGCTCCAAGATACATACACAAAATTTTTATAGATAATGGCTCTTTTTCATCTGTTATTATCATGGATTCATACTCTGGTATCTGTCAAACTTTAAATTTCAACTCAGAAGNTTGGGTTTTTCTTACTTTAATATCTTTGCAACTGCGATAAGCATTCCGAGGCAGAAACACCCGAATGACTAATATNAAGNATGNGACAAACAGACCGTTTANATTGAAAAACACAATCCACAAACTCACCCGACAATGGCTGCCTGGGTGCAGTGATNTCTCTGGCACTCCTCTTACGTTTCTTGGTACGGGGCCAATTCCTCCCCTTACCATCACCTTCCACTTTTATATCTGGAGTACCTGCAAACAACTGCTTTGGTTGCTGATGGCCACTCAGCATAGCACCTGTAACAAATTATTACCATTTTGCCATTAGATTCACAGATTACCATTTCAATTACTCCCCCCCCCAAAAAAAAAAACAATCAAACTTACAAGGTAACCTTAAATGACATCATGTTGAACTACACTTGAAATTGTTAACGTAAGTATAGTCTGATAAGACATTAACATCTAGAAAATGTCAAATGCTTATACACACTGCAAGGAGTAAAATTTATAATACTGAAAAAATGCAGATGTTTTATGCTTTTGTCTGAGTGTTCCCCAATTTGATCCATCCTTACCCACATGTTTGCTTGTACACAGCATTAGCAATTCAAGAATAATCACTTTCATCCCTGCATGCCTCAATATTGACCAACACTGCCATAATGAATCATTAATTAATACGAGTTAGCCTACTCGGAACGTAAAGGCCATATGGTTAATAAAACAAGCTAAATAAAATTGTATTATAGCCAAATCTTAACTATATTAGTTTACTTTCCTACAAGGTTTTCTCCAGAATTGAGGCACTTGTCGTAGGGGGCACCAGTTTCTGTATTCCCTTGTCATACAAGGATGCCATACAGTTCCTACTAAAACACAGTTGGTCTTAAATTTCACACTTATCATTTTCTGAAATATCTCTCAACCAATAATGTTTCACGTACATATTCTGATTAGATTCTATTGAAACTTCAGAACTGAAAGTATCACATTCTAAAACTCTTTATTTCTACAGCAGTACCACAAGCTGCAAGCAAATCTTTAATTTAGTGGCTAACAAAAATACAAATGCTTTTTTTTATACTTGTAACAAAAAACTTGACTTCTCACCTGGAGTGACACTGGAACCTGTTTCACCTTGCCAGGCAGTGTGTTGAACTTTTGTTGCCACAGTCNGATCAGGAGATATTTTAGGGTTCAAACTTCCCTCATTTCTTGTTGATGTAGCCTCCATGCTACCCTGAACTGGAGGCGCTCCTAAACCTGTCACAGGCTGGTCCATTACCCTGAAATTACAAGAACTAATCTGAATCAAGTATCACAGGTTTGTGTATAGCACACAGATACAGTAAATACGAGACTGATATTAAAAAATCTACAGGTCTGTATATTCAGATGTTGATGTGCTAATCTCGTCAGGTCTTGCACTCCCTTGGCTCGTTCCGTTCATCACCATCTCTCATTTTCTTACCACCCATTCCATTCGTTGTAAAATATTTGGTTCCATCCCCTCGTTCCGTTCCTTGCCATCTTTCGTTTATGCATGACCCGTTCCATTCCATTCCTCACCATCTCTCGTTTTCGCATGTCCCGTTCTATTCTATTCCTCATCATCTCACGTTTTCGCATGGCACATTCCGGTCCGTTTCTCACCATGTCTCATTTTCATATGACCCGTTCGGTTCCATTCATCACCATCTCTCGTTTTCGTATGGCACGTTCCGTTCCTCACCATCTCTCGTTTTCGCATGGCACGTTCCGTTCCGTTACTAACCATATATCTATTTCTCGTGCATCGTTCCGTTATTTTAGGCAACAATACCGTTGTTATATTTGTAACGGCATCACTCCATAATTGTATGTAACGGTATCATTCCATACTTTTATGTAGTGGTATCATTACATTATTTTTATGTAATGGTATCGTTCCATATTGTATTGAGCTCGTTCCTTTTAACTGTGCAGCATGTTGTATTATATGTTTTTAAAACCGAGAGAGTACCTATTATATTATTATTGAAAACTTGACATACAGATTATGACAGAAGCATTGCAATAAATCCTCAGGGAAGTCCCTGTTGTAAGTTTTGCTACATGGTTTCACATGAAAGGAGTAAAGAAAGGTACGTTACTTTCCAAGTTTGTAACTGACTCAGAAACCCCGTATACAAATTTTCAGCTCTTAATGCCTAGGCCTACTGGAAATAATTGTTGTAAATTTGCTACATGGATTCACATGAAAAGAGTAAAGGTACGTTCACTTCTATGTTTGTAATGGACTCGGAGACCCCGAAACCCCCGTGTATAAATTTTCAGCTCTTAATTCCTACTGGTAGTCCCTGTTGTAAATTTGGCTACATGGATTCACATAAAAGGAGCGAAGGTACGTAAATGCTGCTATTTTTCCCGGATACAGCGACCCCGAAAACCCACGAGTTCAAATTTCCAGCTCTTAAATCCTCCGGGAAGTCCTTAAACAAAGCATTGTAGACAGATGGACACTTGGGAATTATATACAGGATATTGGATATACCTACTCATATACGGATGTACCGTTCCGTTCCGTTATATTCTTCAAATATCGTTACGCTACGTTACAACTCTTAATTCTCATATTTAAGTACCATTACGTTACACAACGTTACGACTTTAAATTTCAATGTATCGTTACGTTCCACTCCGTTACATACCGGTACTTTAATTCTCACTGCACCGTTACATTAACATTACACATCGTTTCACACTTCAACTTGTATTGTATCGTTACGTTCCACTCTGTTACATAGGCCTACTTAAATTCTTCAAATATCGTTACGTTACGCTCCGTTACAAATCTTAATTCTCACCGTTACACTAAACATAGTTTCACACTTAAAATTGTATTGTACCATTACGTTCCACTCTGTTATATACTTAAATTCTTCAAATATCGTTGTGTTACGCTCCATTACAAATCTTAATTCTTACGGCAGCGTTACGTTACATGCAGTTCCACACTTAACTTTTTATGTATCGTTACGTTACCCTCCTTTATACACATCAAATCTGAGAGTATCGTTACGTTACGCTCCGTTAAAGACTAATTCTCTACAGTATCGTTACGTTACACACTTAAATGTTTACAGTAGCGTTACGTTACGCTCCGTTACACACTTAGTCCTAAATGTCTACAGCATCGTTACGTTACGCTCCATTACAAACTTAGATGCTTAAGATATCGTTACGTTCTTAAATTCACAAAATGTCGTTCCGTTCCGATACAAATCGTCCGAAATTATTGGTCGTTAAGGAACGGAACGGCGTTACATGACAAAATGGAACGGAACGCGCCCATGTCTGTCTGTACTTCACCCGTCAGAATAAAGGATAAACAAAAAATAATAAAAGAAAAACATGCAATTTATCCCCAAAACCAAAAACATGTCTGAAGTTACACGAAANACAAACCTGAAGAACTAAACCATCAAAAGACCAAGCTCTTTATGAGTAGAATTGTAGTCTGCACTCTAGTCTATCGTCTAGGTCCTAGGATACAACAAACACAAACAGCCATAGGGCGGCGAAATGGCTGGCTCCTNGCACTCACAAGATGGCAGCAAAGTACTCAACAGCTGCTGAAATCGGCAAGTTTTTCCCTAGTCGCTAGTTACACAGACAGTGGTTTGACACTTGTTCTGTTGCTCGTTGGAGTGTACTGGAAGTGTGGTTAAATTATCTAACGTGACGTAAGGACAGAGAAGGTAGGAAAAGTTGTTTTAATATTTTAAATATGTAAAATTACATGGTTCCACTATGTACTTACTAGCTTTGAGTTATTTATTGAATGCTTAATACGAAAGGTGTCAGAAAGTCCACTTATTTTGTTTACTCCATGATAGCTNCAGAAATTGGCAAGTGAATGCTAGTAGCATCATCATCCATCATGCTAAGTAATTAAGCCTACTGTACGAAAAGTAGTGTAGGCTAATATCTTTCAATAAGGCTGTAATTACTCNGATAACCATATAATTTTTTAAGCTGTTTGACGGGTGGCTCATCTCCTACTTCTCCATTATAAAATACCATCTAGGACATGCATAACTTCTATTAGCCTATTATAAACTTTTGAATTAGCTAAAGTTTGAGTTGGCTAGGCTTCATAAAAATAATGCTGAGCGTTTCCCAGATCATTACTTATGTAGGCCTACAACCTTTGGTGTATTTTAAAATGACTAGCTNCTTAGTAGCTAAACTTCTTAGTTAAGATCTAGGTACTTGGTAGTCTTCATCTGTACATAAGCCTATTATAACCTACTTGGTCTGATATTTAGGCCCCTACTTAACAATCATTTTAATATTGTGTTTACTTACTGCCTACTCGGTAAGCTTGTAGCAAGTGCACTGTAAGTAGGCCTACATAGGGCCTACCAGTTAGGGCCTATTCCTCAATTGAAAGTTAACAGTTCTTTATAAATTGGATAAGTGTAAATTAGCTTNTAGGCCCCTAGCATATTGTTGAGTGCAATTTATGTGGGCTTATTCTTGAATTGCTTGCACTACCATACATTATGCTAGATTCAAGATTTATTGATTCTGTTTGAAACAATATACATTGTTATTTAGAGTACGTCAAATTCCACTAAGTCAATATTACAGTTAAGGCTGATTTATACTGAATTACGCTACCAATCGGACGACGCTATCGAGCGCAACCGATACGCTACCGAACGGAGCCCACAAGACCTGTGTTTATACTTGCCTCTCTCCTGCAGCGTCATTCAGCAAAACAGCTGACCAACGATATACAAAACCGCGTTTTTTATTCTCTACAATCTTGTCGTAAATATTTGG
>KZ872411.1:19826-29961 GCA_003456935.1 Machilis hrabei
GCTGCTTATCTTTGGTCTTAACCGCGATATCCCGATGTTATTGCGCCGTAGAAAAACAAGTAATAACGGACTTGAATTAAAATGTTTTTTTCGACTTTGCTTCGGTAAATATGACTTTGCCAATATAAAATAAATAATTGAAATAAACACTTTTTCTTTGAATGCAATATATAACATTATAAATGGCGGCATTGTATTTAATGTTGTAAAGTGAGTTACAATATATATATTTAAGTACACGTTCAGACATTCCCTTACAATGTCAAATTCATTGTTTCTACAGGTTGTCTTTAGTGTTCCCATGACATAGTGAACATATAAAAATTAGATTGCCTGACATTGTTCAATACTCCATCGTCACCTTACAGATATCGATGCAATTTTCATGGAAATGGACATGTTAACCACTGTGCAATGGGAAAATCATTAGATTTGGCATATTGGTTACATTGGAGTTTCGCAAGGAGACTCGTTTAAGGTAAGCATATTTTTCAGTATTAGTGTCAAATTTAGATAACTAGCTTTCTCTTTGACGTCATTAACTTTGGTAAGGTATATAAAGACAGGCTGTCCTTACACACATAAATTAGATTTCTAATAGTAATAATTTTGAGGACCTAGCTTATGCTGTTTTGGGTCGGAGGGAAAAACGCAGTCCTACACTCGTGTTTCTGACACTATCAGTACATGAAAATCATAAAGTCTAAGGATGTTGTGGAGATGTTCCCTATGATGTGCAGAGATAGCCTTGTAGGTGGCTTAATAGAATACCTTATTCTGGGATCTGCTTTCCCAGAATATGGTATCGAAGAAAGCGACGTAGTGAGGTTGGAGAGATTTGCTACCGTTTGAGTGACAAGATGCGATAACGCTGTACGTTGGCTCAAATTGGCATCATATCCTATGTAATTATTTAATTCCTTACTTTTTAAAAGTACAACAATCAAATAATAATATATATGACGTCAAATCGGAAATAGTATATATTCTGCCTGATAAATTTGTATTTATTCATCTGTTGATATAGATTCAATGTGGGAGAGTTAGCTGCCATCGATATTATTGTAGATCTAGCAGAATTAGAGTATAACTCTAAAGTTGTGTATAGGCGAGTAATGCTCAATCCGCATGAGTTAGGGTTCAAATATGGCCCGGGGCAGATTAAATATTTGGCTGATATGCCTCAGCTTTTGACTCCTGAACAGCAAGCCGAAGTAATCTGTGAGGGATATCACGATGAGGAACTGTGGTGCAAGCCTGTTGTGTACAGGGCGTATATAAACGCTTCGTACATAACTATAATAACGGTTATTCAACCGCAATTAGACTCCGTAGTGATTATATCCATACTTTTAGCGATTTGTCAGAGGTAGGTGACTTTGTGATATATGTATTTAGTTCGTTAGCTTTTAAAATATAGAATATTCTAATTATATTGTGTTTGTTACGTCCAATGCTCTGACGTCAAAGGGATAGTATATATAAAGCCATGTAGTTTGTACATGTCCATCAGTCGAGCTTAGCATGGATGCAATTTGATATACTGCCTCTTCGGAAAAGTTAGCTAATATGACCACCATAGCTCAAATGGCTGTAATCGACCATGGGCATAAGGTCATCTATAGGACCGTCATGCTCGATGCGTTGGAGCTAGACTTCAAATACGGGTTTGGCCAGCTCCGTTATTTGGCTAACATACCGCAGCTGGTACCCCTCGCATACGAGGGGGATAACGGGTATGAGCTTGTTTCCTCAAAGGGCGTAACCTACGACGCCTATACAAAAGCTCTCGTTCACAATTATCTGGCAGAATTAACAACGTGTATTAAAATTAATGCCTATTATAAATTTACAGATTTATCTGATGTTCGTGTATTTTTGTTTATTAGAGTATGAGAAAAACATCATGTGTTTATAATATACTAAAAATCTGTATTCTTGTACATTTTCAGGACGAGAAGCTGGCCATATTGAGGCATCTCGAGGGAAGAGCCGACAGGAAGTTGCAGAGGAGGAGGAGGCTAATATGACAAATTAGGTACGTATTGATTTAGCATATTCTATTTTACTTGAACATAATTGGTTCTAGTTGATTTAAACATAATTTGTACATTTTCGAGTAGTATAAAAGTTTACTTTGTCTGATATTTCCAATAATTTGTGAAACTAAAGTTGTTTCACAATTTTTTATTGTGCAAGCCTTAAACACAGCTTGTATATTTTCGAATTTTATAATGCTGGGCCAGTCTGAATTTTCAATATGTTCCACATATGTTAATTCTGCAAGAATTAAAAATTGGTTGTTCCACAAATTTTGAATGTGTAAATTGAAAAACAGAAATTATATGACCGACAGGTTGGCCTAGTGGTTAGAGTGCTCGCCTCCTGATCAGGAGGTCCCGGGTTCAAATCCCGGGGCCGGCTCCTAGCCCTAGGTAAAAAGGGTTATCCTACGAGTCTGCCTGTGAAGCACTCCACACTAAGGTATGATCGTAAGCGTGTTCCGGGAGGCACGTTAAAGGCGGGTCCCATCGATAAGTGTTCGATTAAAAGATCCCACCTCCGGCTATGTGTCGGCTGAGTGGCAAAATTCAAAATTCAGTTATCCTGAAGCGTCATTACGATGCGAATGGGGTCTCCATTAGACCTGAGATGTCATAACAGTGGGACCATAATCCAATAGCAAAGCAAAAAAGCAAAATAAATTATGTATTGCAAGTTGTAAAAATGCTACATAGCAAATATTAGAATCAAAAAGTTGTTTCACAAAATTGTAATTCTACAAGACATAAATATTGGTTATACATTTCAAAATTGTAAAATGATTAGTTAGTATTTGTTGTTCCAGAAATTTTAAATAAGCGCAATTGAAAAATATAACTTCTACAATTCAAATCGTACACTGTTTGTTTAGTTTGACGTTCAATTTGCTCTGGGAAAATGCTAGCACATTTTGTTTGTGTTATACTTGTAAATGTGTACTGAAAAGTTCGTAGAAAGGTGGTGGTGTACGCATTTCATTCTAGGAGAAAGATAATTAAACTTGCAAGAATGTTTACTCAGTTTTGGTTTGTCAAAAATATTGGTGTTACTANTATTCAAACACAATGCATTTTTGAATTGCAAATTTTTATGTAAAATCCTCAAAGGTTGTTTAAATGATATTAACAATTCATATAATTTTTAATTTTTACAGGTATATATATCGACAATCTTCATGATTTGCAGAGGATAACGATGGTGGTGCTGGTGGTGGACGTGATATTTTCAATACAGCACTCCTTGAGGACTCCAAAGTTATAAGGGACTACTACAATAATGAACTACTATGACGTAAGAATTTTGAAGTGCAGTGCAAACGAACAGTTTTTTTATATTTTAAAAGGGGGATAACTTATCTCGTTGTATACATCAATGCTTACAAGACACTTAAATTAGTTAAAATTCAAATTTAAGATACCCATTTTAGTATGTCTGTGTTTAAAAACAGAAAATATACATGCATATGTTTACTCACTAGCTTTGTGAAATAATCGATATTTCTTTTGAGTAAATATCCCTTTAATTTTAGTCAATCACGAATATGTATACTTTCAATAGCTGTCAAGACGAATAACGATATTGCTATTCTTTGTTAACTCACATAAATGCAAGCTGTTATTACACAAATGAAATTAGATTTCTATTTAGCTATGGAGATACTAAATAGTAATAATTTAAGGGATCTAGCTTATACTGTTTTGCTAAGGCTAAAGATGTTCTAGAGACGTTTCCATTGGAGTGCAGTGATAGGCTTATAGGCAGCTTAATTGAATATTGTATTGAAGAACTGATGTAGTGAGATTGGAAAGTTTATTCTATCCTTTGATTGACTAAGTTACATACATTTGTTTCACTTTAATATCTTAATTCGTCTTTGAATGTTTCTTCTATCTTTTGATTGACTAAGTGACATAGACTTGTTTCATTTGAAAGGCTATGAAATTGTTCTGAAATATTTAAAGAAAATGAAAAGATGGAGTTCCCACTACTTTTGTCAGTCGATATTAAATAGTTCTACATTTTTCCGATTTCTAACGTTCTCCATTATCTTTCCAAAGACCGTATTATTCTTTGATTTAAAAAGGTCTTTCTCAAAGTGAGTTTTTGACTCCTTACGTTTTTTAGTGTTCAAATCTATACAATTTGAGCCATGATGCTTGGATGCATTTAATTCCTCTGATAACAGCTTCATGCCCAAATTTAAACATTGTTTTAAATTTCTATAATGCTCTTGTTTTTGTTATGAAGGTTGGGTTTCGTAGAGCTTAAGAAATGTGTTTCACCCATCTCCTCCATCATATCATGTGAAAATGGAGATAACGTGGATCGAGGAGCTAGTGGATAATCATTGTGGTCATCGTGAAGTTGTTATGGATACTTCTAGCACATATCCTTCATTAATGGTGTTGCTAATGGCCATAGCATTATATGAATCTAATTCTTGTTGCGTCATCCACTGGAAACCCTCGAGTGGTAAATATTCGGANATGCCCCATCCGTATAAATTGTTAGCATCCAGGTAAATGATATGCATCTCAGGTTTTGCTGGGTCATAATTTGGCAAATCTTTGAAGTTTCTTCGGCGTGTCGATGTGAAATCATTGATATTCAAAATCGTATCCCCTGCTCGAAAAAGATATGCATTGTAGGACCTGTAAGTATTTTTACCTTTGATATTTTGAGAAACGCCTTACAAGCAAGACCATGTGCTGTGTAAATATAAATTAAAGGTTTGCCATACAATTTGCATAGCTAGATTCTGAACAGGTTTCGTTCGTGCGATTATTATGAAACGTATGATTCATTAAATTTATCCGTGCCCATTAACTACGTATATGGAAAGATTCATTTAATCACTAAAAGCTGAATTTGTTCACTATTCAACAATGTCCGTATGCTAGCGTAACACAACCGTTAGGCAGAATGTATCTCTTAACATCAAGAGGGCTCAATGCAAGTTTGTTGAGGGTAGTATTGTAAAGATGATGATTTTCTGATTAAATTCGCTTCATCTCTGCAGACATTTTCTGGTTCTTGAGAAGACAAGTCTTGTAATCCTCATATCGAATATGTTTTTGAACCACAACACCCTTGGCTCTCTTCTTCTAGCTATTCTGCATCAATATGGAATACATCTTGGGTCTCAAGCCGACAAATTCTAAAATGAAGGTAGCCACCCATTTCGTAATTCATTTTACCTTAAACTTTGTTGCTGTTTTTAAAAGACTGAATCCTTAGCTGTAGATGTTAATGCTTAAACTATAGCGCTGCCTTATGTGTCAGCATTGCAAATCTTTTTTTAAAACTTATATTGATTCCGTATCGTCCTATGTTTATCTCAAAGTTCCTGACGACTGAAAGTGTTGTAGTATTTTTCTCCATTATAGTCGCTAATAAAATATTCAAGCCCCCTTGTTAACAAAAATTGTATGTATCTAATCTGACTTTCAATTCTATACGCCTCTAATGTAACTTGATAATATGTCATGAATATATTTTCATATTTTGTCTTTTCTATACTTGGTAATAGTTCTGGAACAACATTTCATATTTGTATTTTGACTTTCAATTCTATACGTCTCTAGTGTATCTTGATAATATGTCACGAATATAATTTCATATTTTGTCTCTTCTATATATGTTAATAGTTCTGGAACAAAATTACTTATTTGTATTTTGACTTTTCAAGTAATAATCTGTCTTCGATTTATGTATTGTCACAACCCGAGAAATTAAAATTTGTATTTTTTATAACATCTGATTTTCATCATCCTTTTTTCGTCTTTGAAAGAAACGTTGAGTGTTCTTACAACAATTTGTATTCAACTATTTTTTAGTTTGTTTGGTTTGTTTGGTTTGTTTTGTATGTGTTTTCTTTCTAGGTAAATATTTGCTTAATATAAATTAATTTTACAACCTAAAGTATTGATGTGTACAGAAAAGTACTCGCTATATATGTTGTCAAACTACTAGTTGACAACACTTTACATATTCTGAATGGTATTGCACTCAGCACAAAAATAGTATTGCAGCGTGTGAAGCAACACACACACACTAACTGCTTTCCAGTGAACAAGTCTTCTTGTGAAACACTCCATACTTCGTGAAGGAAAGTTGAAAGTGGAGCCGTTTAGCTTAAAGTTCTTCGGAGAAGCAGCAACCACAGGCTATGTGTCCCATGAATGGTTTCGAAACTTTGAGAACTGCGTGGAAAAATATGTTACAGTTGTATAAATACATACTGTAAAATCAAATGCAAGGATTTATTAACAGGTACATTTGGTTACAAACTTTATACTATTCGGTACGAATTATCTTTGCTAATAAAATTTCGCATGAAATGTTTCACTGCTGGATAAACATATATTTTCAGTTTAGGCTTGACACAATGCTTCGTTTTTAATTAGTATGTTATACTAGTCCAAATATAATACATTTTTTTAAACACATCAACAATTAACTTTGAAAGCTATCGTGTTGTAAGTAAGGTTAAATATTCTAAAAACTGGGGGGGCACATCACTAATATTTTTACAGTTATGAAAGCATCAGAACTTTCAGAAAATTCTAATAAGCTATTCACATGAAAACAATTTTTTTTTTGGAATTCGAAATGCTCTATATAAAAGCTGCCCGTATTTAATCAATTAACCTAGAAAATTCATATTTAAATTTTCAGACCTACACCAAATGCCACTCAGTTCTCAACGAAATACGACGTTGTTTGATTTTATAATCTGCAAATGTTGGGTTATCTAGAATGTACTTTACACTAATACTGTATATCTAACTTGAAACATCACTAAGTGCATATTCAGAGTTCGGCAAAATGTAAGCCTCTTCACCCAACACGTGTAGGTTTGACGTACTGTTTACTGCATTGGTCTTGGCTCGCAACTAGACTTGTCTAGGAAAAATGTTTATGAAATACACTTCTTAAGTTCTAGAGAAATCTGTTTATGAAATACATTTTACGAAATACGCTTCTTCAGTTCTCTCGGAAACTATTTATAGTACAAATATTANAAATACGCTTCTTCAGTTCTCTCGGAAACTATTTATAGTACAAATATTATAAATACATATTTTTCTGGACCAAAACTAAAAGTAGAAAAACCTTTTTAAGTATTCGATGTAAAAGAACTCACCTTTGGTTTATGAATGGTAAATTTCAATCAACCTAAAGCGTCGTTACGACGCGGTAAAATTATCCGATAAACCACCACAATTACTTCATTGGGAAACTATAAACCCTAATATTTATTTCACTAGGGTAAATTCATTGTTAGGCTTTATTTACAAATTGTAGAATTAGCATATGTCAGTAGTTTTTCTGTCGACAAAACTAAGACGATGATGAAATACTGTAATTACAACTTTGTCAAAAATAGTTGGTCGTTTATATTCATAAATATTTTCCCCCAGAAGTGTCGTTATGACGCGGACTTTTATTAATACTTCTGCTAAACGAATATCGCAATATTTTCTTTCTTTTTAACAATATTTAATGGACACGTATATTCTTACGCTAAATTAAAATCATACTAATTTACGATACTCCTGCTACGTTCAGGTTAATACGTCACAACATTCCTATATTCTTACGCTTAATTAAAAGCTTACTAATTTATGATACTGTATTTCTAATTTTATAAAACTAGTTTCATTAAAATCGTGGGGCGAAAGAAATAGCCACGATATCTTAACTAGCGCACTATATTATCGGAGGCTTTGTTTGTTTCTTTTAATGCAAATTTAATCGTAATTACAAACACGTTTTCGAATCATGGTAATTTATCCTCGAAAATGTCTGGTGTTTACACATCTCTTGATTGGGTCCATTTATTTTTTTCCGTCTCTGAACTATTTTCAGCGACTGCATATTCTTGTGTGAAAAAGCGTAATTACAACTCAAATGGGGCTGAACATTTACATTTACATAAACCATTGCTACTTTGTTCGTCATTACAAACCAGATCGCACTCTATACGAGTAAAAATTGACATACGGAAAAAATAAAAAAAAAAGATTCAATATCGGTAGGTACGAATGAATTCATTTCTCGAATCAAAATTACAAATTTCTGAAAACTACGCATTTTTCAAAAAATATTATATACGCGACCTCAATTCAAAACTAATTAACATGGAAAATTCATTGCGTCAAACAGAATGAACTCTTTGGATTCTTATTACGTAATATCTACTCCAGTACGGGTTAGGTACACAATATCGCGGGCACATAATATCACCTCTTACAAAATGTCGTCCTTCACAATATCGCCTCGAACAAAATATCGCCGTTAAAAATGTCGTGTGCACAATATCGCATGTACATAATATCGTCTCGTACAAAATGTCGTCCTTCACAATATCGCCTCGTACAAAATATCGCAGTTAAAAATGTCGTTTGTGCATAATATCGTCTCGTACAAAATGTCGTCCTTCACAATATCGCCTCGTACAAAATGTCGTCCTTCACAATATCGCCTCGTACAAAATATCGTAGTTAAAAATGTCGTGTACATGAAATCTCGCATTTCAATATTTCGTCTTGCACAAAACATCACCTTATTCACAATATTGACGTTAAAATATCGCATTTCAAAATGTACGTGTTCGATCCTCGGTCGTCCATCCTAAAACACCACTTACTGGCAGAGGTAGGACTTTTTTATTTTTATTACTTTTTCTTATTGTTGTTGTATATTATCGTCCCAATTTATGACAGGTAGGCCTTACTTGGACCGAGCCACACGGTTCTATGTCTCTCCAGGAAGACGATCACAACTGTGCCTCTAAGTGCAGTTGTGCCGGCCGGGAATCTAACCCCTACCCGTACGTCCAATGCTCTTCTATTTGAGCCAACCTGACCGGGTTTTATTTCTTGTATTGTTATTTTCTTTTATTTAAGGTTGTATTATATGTAGGTTAAAGTTTATTACATTTTATTTATTATTATTTTGTCATTTTTTCATACTTTTGTTATACGTTACTTCAGTGGGTTGTAGCTTGTGCGCCTGCAAGCTAAGGTTATGTGCGATTCCGCGCAGATAATCTAACATTGGCCTGTTGTGGCTTACGGAAACAGGCCAATGTTAGATTATCTGAGCGGAATCACACATAACCTTAGCTTGCAGGCGCACTAGCTACAACCCACTGAAGTAACGTATAACAAAAGTATGAAAAAATGACAAAATGATAATAAATAAAATGTAATAAACTTTAACCTACCTATAACCTAACCTAAAATAAAAGAAAATACAAAAGACAAGCGATATCATGTACGTGACATTTTGAAATGCGATAATTTGTACGCTGCGATATTGTGAAGGACGATATTTTGTATGAGGGGTCCGGTACACAATATCGCGGGCACATAATATTGCCTCGTACATAATGTCACGACATTTTGTACGAGGCGATATTATGTACACGCGATATTGTGCACACAACATTTTTAACGGCGATATTTTGTACGAGGTGATGTTGTGAAAGACGACAATTTGTACGAGGCGATATTAAGTACACGCGATATTGTGCACGTATAACACTACACCCACTAATCCTTCACCAACTCACCCTTTTTTTTTTCCTCATGTTTATCTGGTATATGACTATTGAGTCGTTCACCTGGTGCAAGAGAGAACTAACTCTACGTTCACAATTATTCAAATACATGTCATTGTCCAATTTTGGATGATTGTGATATGATGGATGAAACACATGAAGACAATCACACTGCCTGACTCGCCAACAAGAAGTCCCTTCAAAGCAACTCACCCCTTTTCACCTTCGCAGCAAAATTGTGTCGTCTGCTAGTTTCTCAACCGACCGGAGATCACTTCAAACACTGAGTTTATCCCTTTCACTTTTAGCGTGCTATTCAGAACTATTCCTTCTCGAAAACGACAGAGGATACTTTTTCGATTGTCTGCTTGGTGATAGCAGAAACGAGACGATTTTCACAAAATGTACGAGGGCTGTTCGGAAAGTAACCTCCGTTTAGCTATACATAAGAAACCTGCAAAGAAAAAAATATTTTATTATATACAACTTAAAACTACAGCTATTAACTATTTTTCAACATAGTCG
>KZ872415.1:4263-20364 GCA_003456935.1 Machilis hrabei
AAACATCCCCCAAAGTAGTTTTTTTCTGTAAAAATTATTTTAAAATCGAAATACTGTGTACCTACCGCTCGTAAATGAACAACAATGTTAAAACTGTACTTGCTACTATGTATGTAAAAAAAATCAACACATTGTAAAACTTGTTTTAAGTCTATATTAAATGATTGAAAATAAATTAATGAAAAATCAAATCAAATCTCATACTTTATAAATTAAGTAATAATGCAATGTAATTTGTTATATCTTTTAATGGAAATAAGGCTTTGATAATTTCCTGCTAGATTTATTTA
This sequence comes from Machilis hrabei, assembly GCA_003456935.1. Classification (NCBI taxonomy): domain Eukaryota; kingdom Metazoa; phylum Arthropoda; class Insecta; order Archaeognatha; family Machilidae; genus Machilis; species Machilis hrabei. The sequence goes on from KZ872415.1 coordinate 4,554, forward strand.
TGTACACATTCAGTAGTGATATTTACATTTTCTTTCATTGAGACCAGAAAATTCACTCATGGTAATAAGTGCCCCTTTATTTTGGATAATCAGAGTTGTATCTATCAAAATTGGATTTGGCTTTGTCGTATCGTGGATACAGAATTATTGCCTTGATGTACGTGGTGGTATCAAAAAGTTTCGAGACTAGCTCTGTTTACAAGAAAATACTTTATTTATCTACGTTTACACNCCATCACCTTCAAAATAGTCACCTTTCACAGCAATACANCGTTCCTGCGACTTCTGGAACGTGTCCTGGACCTTCTGCGATTCGCGCTGGATCTCCGCAAGGCGAAGTCCGCAGGAGCCAAANTTGGCGAGTAAGGTGGGTGCGGAAGTGAGATCGTGTNGTTTCCGGCGAGAAACTCACGTGTGAGGAGAACTCTGTGACAGGGTGCATTATGTTCATGGAGCATTCAGTTTTTCACACTCCACAGATCCAGTCGCTTTCGCTGAATGTCCTCCGTCAGACTCCTTAAAACTTGGCAGTAGAACTCGCTATTGACGGTCTGGCCCCTGGGNANGAATTCTCGATGCACAATGCAGNGAATGTCGAAAAAGACTATGAGCATGCACTTGGTCGAGCNGCAGACCTGCCTTGCCTTTTTCGGTCTTTGGCTCTTCCACNGTGAAGACTGTTGCTTCGTCTCGGGGACGTACCTGTACACCCAAGTTTCGTCACTGGTAATGATTCTCGACACGAAGGACGGATCATCGACTGCACGCTGACGGAGTTCTCGGCAGACTGTGACACGGTGTTCCTTCTGCTCCCGAGTCGGCAGCCTGGGGACGAACTTGGCAGCAACACGGCGCACGTTCAAATCACACGNGAGGATTGCCTGCACTGTTCCGTACGACACACCGACAATGGCAGCAATGTTGTGGATTGTTCTCCGACGATCCTCGTGCACAAGTTGCCGAATGGTTTCGACATTTTCGGGGGTTGCGCTCGTNGAAGGTCTTCCCGATCTCTCGTCGTCTTCCAGTGATGTTCTTCCATCAAAACACCTGGAACGACTCGTTGCAGCATCGCCGTAAAGTTGTCGAGCGTCTCTGTGGCAGATTTGCCCAGTTTCACGTTCGCTATTTGTTCTAACTTGCTGTCCAAGTTGAAATTGAACACGTGGTAACGCACGTGGTTAGAATAGCACCAGTTGCACAGCTCCCGATGTACACNGGACGATGTATCTTGGCACACTGACTTATTGAAGGTCGGTGCTACACAGTCCAGAAACTTTTTGATTCCACCTCGTATCTGTTATTGTGATTCGGAGAAGTGTAACAATATTCTTTCTGTTGTCTAATTAGGTACAGGCAATACAGTGATTAAAGCAGTGACAGTCTTGAAAGAGCATGGTGTACCAGAAGTGAACGTGACACTAGCAAACTTATTCTGCACTCCTCAAGCAGCACAATCTGTTATTTCTACATTTCCGCAGGTGACATTACATTACTTTTTTATCTCTCTTTTATTTAATTTAAGCAACTCGCATGTATTGCAAAAGCACCGTGAGTGCCAAAAGTGAACAGAAAGTAAGTATTTATAGATCTTTGTTTTGAAGGTTTATGTCTTCAGGGAAAACAGATGACTGCAGAGAGTTCTGGAGTTTGGAAACTCAAGGAACAAATGTAGCACTGTGGGGGCAAATGAAAGACGAAACATTTAAGCAGCAGCTCCTTTAGAGATTGAATAAAAAGTTTAGCACTAATCCTGTAATCCAGTGTGCTAATTAAACAAATCAAGTGTGTTTATCATCTTGTACTTAATTTAAAAATAAATGAATAATATGAAATTGTAAAATTTAGNATTTCTGTAACTTTTTTAAAGTAACAATTAGTTACTTTTCAAAAATAGTAATGGTAACGAGTTACCTTTTTGGGCCGGGTAACGGTAACGAGTTTATTTTTAAAAGGAACGTTCCGAACCGTGGTAGGATGTTCTTTGGGTAAAAAACTTGATGGCACGAGTTACTTTGCATAGTAGTATGAATGTGGGACCGACAGGGTTACTCAAGTGGTACAGGAGCGCTTCTGATGATGTAGCGTGTTCACATCCCAGGACTAACTCCTAGCCCCAAGTATAAAAGGGTTATCCTACGAGTCTGCCCGTGAAGCACTCTGTACCAAGAGGTATGATCGTAGGCGTCTTCCGGAAGGAATGTTAAAAGTGGGGTCCCATCGATAAGTGTTCAGAGTAAAAGCACTGGTTTTGTGTTGAGTGAGAAGCATACTGAGTTGACGTTGCANCTTGGATGAGGTCTATTAGANCATCGCACTATAAACTCAATTAAATCAAATGGACATGGGTAGGAGCAGATGAACCCAAACATGTGTACCCAGTAGAGAAGTGACTGTGAAAATAATGGAAAAACAGACAAAGATCGAAGAGAGGCATGGGTAATTGATCAAACAAAGAGATTGCGCTTTGGATTGGTTGCATTTTAAAACCTTGTAAGCATTCTTTAATTGAATAAATTAATGTACAGTGAATGTANATCTTGTAAGCATATTAATAGTTGTGCAACATCATACAGTTACAATTTATACGCTGATAATTTTTTAAGCAATGACATGAAATAATAATTTACAAAGCCAAAATAAACAAATTTACCCATTTTGTTTCACTTTATTTTTCAAAATGGTCGTATTTCAATCGTCTTATTACCCGNGGGGTTTATGTCACATTTGTTTCAAATAGTAAACGAAGTGTAACAGTGCTTCTTCAAAATTGAAATGGTGTTGTAAAAGTGTCTGAACAGCATTGCCAAGTTTAATTTCCTTAACAGACTTATTTTATGCTCAGTGATTTTTGATGGTGATGTAGAATCAAATAAATGTGTCAGAAGACATGCGATAAATGTNTGTTTCCAATAATTGGGATTCTACTGTGTAATGCAAATGAAATTGGTTCTAGAAGAATTAAGTTTTGGAATGATTATTTGAGTTTAATGGTGATACATTTCTGTTAACGAAGGTCTTAACGGAGACCCCATTCGNATTACAATGATGTTTCTCCTCATGACAATTGACCTTTGCCTCTCACTCGATACATAGCCAGTGGTCGGTTGTTTTGTCAATGGGGCCCCGCTTTTAACGCCCCTCCCTAAAGATGAGTACTGAATACCTTAATACTTCACAGGCAGACTCAGGAAAAGGAGTTGGCCCTGAGGTTTGATGTCATTGACCTCCAGATTAAGAAGTGAGACAACATGTTTGTTAAATTTGGGAGCAAAGAATTTGCATTTATGGCGAGTTCACATCAAGTGCAAATATGTTTGCAAGTATTAAAGAGCCATACTTAATAACAAAGCGTTTGGAAGCTTTATGTGAAACATCAAGGGCCACTTCTTTGCTACACGTTGTATTTGATGTGTACTAGAATCCCAGTAATTTTCATTTGTGTCATATTAACAGGGTTCATTACTTCCTGGGCAGAAATCAGGCAGCATATTGCTCTGATGCTGGCTTATGTTATAACAGTTGCATAATAATATGTAAGAAAAGATAAGGAGTCTGCACAGCTCCCTTTCCAATGTTGGATGGACTGAAATTGTTGTTTTATGGATACGTAAATTTCCTGTGCGCCTATGAACAATGAAGTTTCTAAAACACTTATTTTTAATTTAATACAACTATTTTTTTTAGAAGGATAATCACCAATGTCCCCAAACTATCCTCCTTTCCCAGTTGAGGCCAGTAGTATAGTAGTCTTAAAATAAGTAGTATGCAAACCTCAAATTAATTTTTTGTCTCTGTACGGATACCAAAAGTGAAGAAATTCGCGATGGAAGGTGCTGCCATCTATTATCCATTTTTTGTACATATTTCAATAGTGGGTGCTGTCCATTCATAAAAAATAAGTTTAGCCTCGTAATTACGTGTTTAATCACCATTTTTTATCACATAAAAGTATGCGTTTACATTCGGTGTTAACCTTATTTTATAGAAAAGCCATTCGAATATTGAAATATGACAATCTCGTGAAGGAATATGATAAAATATGTACAGAATCAGATATTGTGATGAAATAAGTACAGAATCAGATATTAGGAGGCAGCACCTACCATTGCATGTTGATCAGATTTGGCATCCCAAACCTTCAATATTTTTGTCTACGGGCGAGATAGGGCTTTTAACCACTACTTATTCTAGGACACTGTACTTATGTGAAACAAATCTGGAAAATCAAAAAGTGATACACCTATTAACATGTTTATTTTGGTGTAACGTTTTCTTATAATAATTCAAATTTATTGGAGTATGTTGAGGGCTGGTCAGGCAATAAAAAAAAGTAATAACTCAAAAGCAATCTTAATTTACTCCAAGTTTAACTATTACTACACTAGTTTACTTTTCTATGGAATTAAGGCTCTAACCATGGCTTTTGTCATACAGGGTTGCTGCATTGAGCTCAGCTCAGCTAATTCTGTACCATTGATTTGAGCTCNTCGTCGTCCATCATATTCCACGAGGTCTGGAAGTTTTTGAGGTGAAGAAACAAATGACAGTTGCTTATCGACAACGAGCTCAAATCATTGTTTGTTAACCTCAAAAACTTCCCGANCTCGTAGAACTTCACGGTNGACGACGAGCTCNAATCGGCGACGGAAAGCTGGCAGAGCTCGACGGNAGGGACCCCGNNTGACGAAGAGGTGCNAAAGCTGGAGCCCGGCTATGATACGTACCTCGATTCCAAAAGGCGACTGTTAAAAAAATATAAACTAATGTGTAATGAAATGTTTTTCGAGTTATTATTTTTCTTTTCTTGCCCGAACGACCCTCATAATTTTATTAATTCTCCCACTTTGTCTATAAAGTTGAATTAAAGTTGAAATAAAAGAGGTCATGTGTTTCACGAAAATAAACACATCGCATTGTTCTACATTTCTCACCGTTTAATATCCCAGATGAACTAGAAACAGAGCATGATTTCTGCCCTGGAATTGACAAAACCCTTTAAGATACAGTAGCAGCATCGATTCTGTCACATCCAAACGAAGCGTAGCGCGAAATTACGTTTCGCTTAAAACACCAATTTTCNTTCACTTACCAAGCTACGTTTGGATGTGACAGAATCGATGCTGGTACTACTGTTTGGGAAAGGAACAAAAGAAAGTTCATTGTTGAAAGATTAAAAACCAATTCCAGATTTATCTCTTTCTTCTGTTTATTGTCATTATTTTTTGNTTCCTTCCAGATGAAAATATTAACATCTGAGCTGCACCCAGTTGCACCCAACCACTTTGGCCAGAAGTATTTTGGAACAGATTGATCAATCTTCCGACATAAATCGTAATCAGTGCATGTTAAATGCTTTTTGTTGTGTATATTGTTGTGTTAATATAAGAAAATAAAGTTCTTTATGTATGATTTCTTTTTGGTGTAGGGACTCTTCAGGTTGGGTATACCACGGATTAATGAATCGCAAAAGTTTGTTTAACNTCAGTCNGTGATTTAGAACAGTGTGGCCAGCTGTGGCTCGGAAGATGGTCTTGAACATGTCCCAGTATTTCGTTTACCATCTGTTTCAAACTGCATGTGCAAAAACTAGAGTCTTTTATGTCAGTAAATAATCAAGAGTAATCTATTTAAAACGAATAAAGGCTTAAAGTTGATTGAGCAATTTCGAGGAGGATGCGAGCGTCAATATTTATAATTTCACAATTGCTGAGCAAACTGTGCTCATAAAATGTGCACCTTCCTGCACTAATATCGTCGGTTGAATACACCCTGTATTACATTAGTCTTAAGACAACGCCATAGCTCTGCATCCTCAAATTTAAATTTGTGGGGCGTCACCTCGAGTATCTACTCTCTCAAACATATTCTCTGATCAATTAAATCTACTAGTTTCATTTTCTACCGAGAAAAGTTGAGGTTATCGCACTTTCGAGAGAGAAATTCTTAGATGATCGTGCCGTTTAGTTTTTCTCTGGCCGTTTTCATTCCTGGTCAGCAAAGAGCTTGATGTGGCACCACTACATCGTAAACGTGAACCTGTCGGTTTGGATGTTGGCTGTGTACACCTGAGTTGTTTATATTTTGTAAGCTGTACCAATCCTGCCAACCTAAACGCTTTACAGCGTTCCTACGTTTCTGTGGTTTTGTGCAATTTAAGTATGCATGTCTAACCTTCAAACTAGTACCCTGAATTAAATGAAGTTGTATAAATTAGACAAAACATAGCAGGTATTTTTGCCATCGGTGTTGACTCCCAACAGTTGTTGCCATGATCCTGAAACTAATCAAAACAAAGTCTTATTATATCACGATATCTATTTTATTTATAACTTGGAAGATATTTTTTTTTCAATTCTAAAACTAATTAGGAACTGAAATAAATTGTTTTGAATCCTGTTTGTAATATGCGTGAGACTTGTTACTTGGAAATGCATATTGATAATTTTGTTGTCGTTAGAAAATAGTAAAAAATAGTCAATTTGAATACAACTCCAATTTCTTGTCGAAACAAAAATGAAAATTAAAAGCGGATGTGAAGTTGTGTGTGGATGTATGTTTTAAAACCGCTGGGAATTATTGGCTAGGTAACGATTACATTTATTAAATTGGCAGAAGGTGCTTTTGTACGACTGTACAGGGCGAGTCCAGAAATTGCGTACTATTTTTGCATATCTTCCACGTGCGTAGTGATATCGGAGTTGGGCACAACACATTGAAGCTATTTTGTGAGATTTTATGAACCTTAGTGGTTTAAATGAATCGAGTTGCCTGCCGACTGGGAAATGTGGTCAGTAATTCGATTTTAGAATGCAAGAAACCTGCGACTGAACGAAATTCATCAACAGATATGCATGGTTTACAGACAAAATGCAAGGAGTGAGGGAATAATGGTGCTTAAGTGGGTTAGCCAGTTCAATAAAGGACGAGCCGATTTCTTCATTTAAATGGGAACAGCTGGACCATCCTCCGTTCAACCCAGACTTAGAGCAGTGTGAAGTCCCAGGCAGCCCAATTCTGTGAAGGTGGTGTAGAGAACCTTGTGACTTGGTGTTGATGGCGACTGTGTAGAAAAGTAGTTTTAGGAATGCAGAATTTGATAAAAATAAAATAGTTTATTATTTTACATTTTGCCCAATAGTACTACTTACTTTCTAGATGTATTAATGTGGTGTGAAAAATAGTCTAGTAGTCAGTTGTGACAACCACACCAATACCAAGACCACACCTGTAAGGCAAAGAATCAGTATGCGGGGCCACTCAAGGAAAGAAGTTGCCCCCGTCCTTGATTTTACCTCTGATTTAGCTTAAGAGTGGTTTACAGCTTTCAAAGTTACAGTCGGTGAATCACAAAGAATTAAAGAAAGTAATGTACATGTTTAAATCCTCAGAATATATTTTCAAATGCCTTTTCTATGGCAGAGTAGGCAGAAAATTACTTGGTACCAACAAGTACGTTAAGGTGGTTTACATGCACTAGTTGATCCCAAGTAATTTTCTGCCTACTCTGCCATACAAGAGGCATTTGAAAATAAATTCTGAGGATTTAAACATGTACATTACTTTCTTTAATTCTTTGTGATTCACCGACTGTAACTTTGAAAGCTGTAAACCACTCTTAAGCTAAATCAGAGGTAAAAGCAAGGATGGAGTGGCTGCTTTTGTCGAGTCAGTACCTTGAGCATCCTTTGTCATATACAGGGTGTTTGTAAAGTTCTGCAGGCAGGGGGAGACTTTACAAACACCCTGTATAACTTTAATTCTAGTTCTGGAGTAGAATCATTCTAAGAAATATTTATTTCTATAAACAGCTCAAATTAGCAAACTATTTAATTTAATTAAGAATAAGAATAAAGAACGAGATGTCAACACACTCAAAGACATTCATTTAGCTGCTCCACCAGAATGTACAATGTCGTAGTACTGTACACATCGTCAAAATTTTAAATACACTGGTGTCCAAAAGTTAAAGAACATATATAGAAAGAAGGATTAAGTTTGCTGTATACAACTTATTTGCGGTTATGAAGTAAACCAATCCGCTAAGTAATGTGCAAAAAAATTTCAGTCGCATCAGGTTACCTGATCTGTGCACATAAAAACCAGTTCAGAAAACTTGTCATCTTTCATGGTGTGTATTGAAATACTGTAATATACCAGACTCTGTTTAGATAATTCTTTAATGCTGAGACTGAAGTAAACTTTGAAACCAATTTTGAAGCGGCCAAAAGGTCCACAGCCATCTGTGATGATCTTTATGTGGTCTTGAAATATGTTAACTTACTTCAGAACTTGCTGCAGCCACCAGTAAGCACGTATCCAGGAAAACAATTTACATCGGGCTTCACGAGAGAGGTTTGTGATCTCTAGTCTCCTGGACGAGTAATATTTCAGTTTGCAAACGGATTCTCGACAAACATTTACCTGGAAAGAACGGGGAACAAAATAGTCTCAAAAATATCAGAGAAAGAGACAGGTGGTGGGTTGGAGAGTTTTACTCTCGCTGGTCATACAGACGTCCATGTTGTTTGCAGGAGAAATAAACACTTAATGCTGCCAGGTATCTAGTGTAAATCCTTGATCCGTAGTTACACGTCTTTGCTCGAGTGTATGGTCCAGATTTTCTGCTAATGGACGATAATAGTCAGCTCCCATGACAAGATTATTTAAAGAGTTTCACGACATAATGGTGTTTGCGAGTAGTATAAGAGCCAAGTTCCAAGAATTTCTCGAGTGATTTCTGTGCAATTTTTGATAGGAAAGCTCCTACCAGCTAAGAGGAGTATTGTCCAAGACTACCAATCCGAGACACTCGTGGCGAAAGACTCTGTCTTTCGCCGATTAGCACACAGAAGGTAATTTGAGTCCCAAACCTGCTGCTGCATCTATCAACATTTCCCTACTGAATACCACCAAGTTTTGTGTTTACAAGATTCATTACATCCAGAGCATCTGTAAAAATTAATTTAGTTATAAAGGATGACTTTGGATAGAAATAAAAAACTAAGTGCAAATACTTGATTTTAGGTTAGGTAAAGCCTTAAATGTGGCCATTACACTCTCCCACACACAACCCGAATAGTGAAGCAATATCTTACAAGGCAAACAACTGTCAGTTTGTCATGGACAGCAAGAAGATATTTAGACCTCATCCCTATTGAGCATGTCTGGGATAATCATGAGCAACAAACTGCAAATCTCNGTCATCCTCTCAGAAGCCAGTACAACCTAGAAAATATCCTGCAGCGAGAATTGCAATCGATACAAGCAACGCTTATTATGGGCACCCAATGTCCAAACTAGCCTCTATAACTCCATAATGCATCTATCTCTGCGTAAGGTACTAACAAATTAAAGTCAAAAGTATTCATACCTCGTTCTTCCCTACAGTACTTAGTTGGACATATTTAATAACTGTTCTTGCTATATTTTGAGACATATCAGCCATTTTGTAATCGCTGCTCAGAATTTCATTCAGACTGTTGCATTTTTTGTGTCCGTTGCTTAACTTTTGGACACGCGTATTTCTTATTAACACAATCCGTTTCATTATCGAGCCAAGGTATTGATNATTTTCGTGGAAAGGATTTTACAAATAATAATAAAAGACACATTGTAAGCTTCATCATTTTATTTATGAGACATACACAGAAAAAAACAAAAGTATTCCTCCAAAAATTCTTACAATACAAATAACACCACCAGACAGACAATGTACTGGAATAACTCACAAATATATATATATATAGGTCAAGTGCTCGCTCGGATGTAAAGTGTTCACGTGGGGAAACGCCACAACAATAAATAATGATAATTTTATGGATTTGGCCATGCTTCATGCTTCCAAACAGTCGATTACGACGTCTACTGTATTTCTAGCGTTGCCTGAACAATATCGAAAATGTGACGGGAGACATCTACAGTCAAGTGTTGCGTTTACAACGGTACTGAGGTTTATAGAACACTGATTTATCCCAACTTTGTCATAACCTTCGACACCTAAATTTCTATTCAAACACGTGTTCGATATTATCTAACGCGAGCTAGTAACAGAGCAAAACGTCGTCAAATTTCAGGTTTCGCACCGTGAAGGACATTGGACTCTTTTANTGCAAATTATACTATTTTCTACAATAATTCGTTGACAATGACATCTGCAATCCTCAGCACATCATGCGATTAAACATATATGAAGGTCCTAATGGAGCAAAAAGATAAAAGTACAGTCCCAGACATAAGATTTGGATGCTCTGACAACAAAAAACAAAGCTACGTTACATTTTCTGAAGGNATTACAAGTACACAATTTAGTTTTACTTTTACTAATGTACTGCAATTGAACACAGCCAAATTGCAGTCAATCTCGTGCTACTGACGTCTTGAATAAATTCTTCAACGGCCACCACCATTATTGTGTTGCTAGGTTTAAACCGNGGAATTTTATGGGTCGAAGGTAGAAAAAAAGGTTTTCAATGTTTACATATTTTGTTTTCTACTTTGAGCACACAAAATGCAGAGACAACCAGGATCATTTCACTATGACCGTAATATTCCAATGGCTCAAAACAACAATTATTATTGATCTTCACTAAAAAAAATGTTTTTCAAACTCAACCCTGGGATTCTTATGTTATCAAAAACACTTATTTTATGCGACTCAACTTATGTCTGGGATTAGTAAAACTTTTTACAAGTCCAAAAATACGACGTGGTGACGACAGGACAAGAAAAAATAATATTTAAATACATAACTTTTCATCACCTCTTCTTGGCACCTTCCAATCGGCGACCGTTACTTTGTGCATCGGCAAAACAATACAAAAACCATATTTGGGCATTATAAAAAGGCAATCGCTCATAAAAGATTTGAAAAGCTAATATCGTAGCAAAATTTATCTACAGNTGGTATCTCTTTACCATTGAGGACACAATCTATGCATTGCAGCAAGCTCTGATCACAATATAATTCATTATAAATACTAAAACTTTTAAAAGATTTCATATAAAATTGAGTATACATTGATTAAAAATAGTGATGTTTGTTGCACTCGTGGCACGGCAAGCATCGATCACCTCGAAATTAAGTAAGAATAAAATATCCTCGTTTTTTGTAGCCGTCTTTCTGACGAAACAAAACAACCGTCANGAGGAACAGAAAGACAATGAACACGACATATCTCCTCCGTCACTCCACTCTCTCTCTTTATTGCTCCTCGCTTGCAGCTGGCGTTTCTTCAGTCTGAAACAGAAAGCAATATAATTGTTTGGCGGCTGAATTAATTTTTAGGTTTACCTGAAAGATATTAACTCTTTTCCCAGATATATTTTTCCCCATCTCAGTGTTTTTTGACAATGGTTGAGGAATTTCTATACTAATTAGATGAACAGTATCTCAGTGGCATATGCTGGTCTTGGACTTGAGACATGCAGTTTAAGACAGTCTAAAATTAACAGAGGTTCTGGAAGTCAGAGAGTTTAGATACAGCTTCAGACATATGATAAATTGTGACCCTTATTTAAGACTATTAATGAGTGTAAAGATTAGTGACATTTGGTTGAAACAAAGTATCATATATGTGTGAAATACTTAGGAATGTTTGGCCCATTCGGTAACATTACATAGAACAACTGATGAATACACATACTACTACGAAGAATTTCTAGACTATTTTCACTTGTAATTTCATTGGTTCTTCTAAATTTAAATGATTTATTTACACTTTTTGTTTTAATTGACATGACACAGTGAACCTTACTTTATAAAATGTAGAAGTTTGTTTACTTTTTTAGATTTTAAAATTATATTTTTGACTCCTTTTAATATTTTTTTATAATCAAATTAAATAGGCCGTATTATTAAATGTGAACATGTCTTATATGCGCTTTTTTTTTTTGCGCAAAATATTTAATGAACAGTAACGTCTTTGGTAAAGCCTTGCAAAAGTGTGCCTCTTAAGAAAAATCATAGATGCCGTCACCTGTCGAGAAAGTACGACATTGTTTGTGCTACCATCTGCCGACAGAACTGTTAACTTGGTGTAAAGAGTGAATGCTGTATTTAAGTCAGCATTTCCAAATCATTTGGATTTGAAGCTAGATATGAATGTTACCGTGTTATCTGACTGGTCGATAGGTCGTTCCAATTCGAAGGCGGCTACAGAGCCGAAGTAGACTTTTACCTGCTCCAGATAATGTGAAACTAAAAGCGACGACAGATGTAGCTTTTTATAAAATGAAATATAACCTTATTTGTTTCTTTCAGTAAAATGTATTAATGAAAAGGTTGTATTAATATAATAAAATAAAACAAGCTCACACTCAAAATAAAATAGGCATGCCTTGAATGGATGGAGCGTACGCCTCTGCACTATCCATTGTCTAGTTAGCAATACTTGATACATTTCAAGAGATGCCTCTACTCTCGCTGTCGGGCATCTTCAAGTCGCCGCCAAGATCTGTCGGGATTTTAAGACCTTCGTCTCACGATTCACACTCGAGTACGCAATTCACTCGGCTAGTCGTACTGGGCTGTCATAAATATTCAAATTAGAAATAATCAATTACATTCAAAATTAAATCACTGAAATTGTGTCTGTTGAGACAAAATGAATTCAGTCATTTGCCAAAAATTCTTAGCTAGCAGAGTAGATTACGTACTCAACTGTGGACACTAAGATTGTTGGTTCGAAATTCAGAGTCNGAGAGAAATTTTAAAGAATTCTGAGCAGCAATTTTAAGATGCATGATAAATAGAGACATCTTCTGAAACATATCAAGTATTGCTAACCACACAATGGACAACATAGGGAAAAAATATGCAACTTTAGCAGAAAAAACATTCTACAACATTGGTTTCTACAATTCATACAGCCTAGATCCCATAGAGACCCAACAGGTTATAATGATACTCATGGGAATAATTTAACATTGTTACTAGCTTAGTCAGTGGTAGGGTTGTTATTGTTTTTAACAAACATGTTTAATATGAATTCCCACTCAAGTTTCCAACAAAACCTTCATTACTTATTGACAGGCTTAACTTACAATTATACAGATATATCGAAAATAACAGTGCTACTTTTCACTGCCATGTGCTACTGAAACAGCAGCTAACACCAAAGCACAACCGTGTTCTCGGGAGCAACTTAAAACAGTCGAGCCAAAACGTTCCGTTATGAACAATTAGTTCTTTAAGGGCTGTTCATCGATGATCAGATGACCGGGCATTAACGATCTGAACACCAGCACTTTCTGCCCGTTCAAAAATATCCGTCAATTGATTAGCAATCAACCTTACTATTCTCGATTTCAAAAAATCCCGAACCCCATCTGTGGCAAATGGCAAGCTCGTGTGTACTAATTCTGACATTTGGCAAAACAGCCAAGACTTAAAAACAACAAGAGGAAGTTTGTAAACAGTAGCATCTTGAACACAATGAAAGAAGTGCAAACTGAAGCAGTAGTAGTGACAACATTGTCTTTCAATTATTTTTTTATTTTTTTGTACATACAGGTTTAGATAAGGTCGGATAACAAGTAAGTAGCCTACATAAATGAGAACAGTTATAATGTACGTTATTGCTTCACTTTTTTTTTAGCCCTGTTGCAAAAAGGATATAAAGATCAGGATTCATTAGATCCAGAGCCTTTGTGAAAATTAATCAAGTTATAATGGACGACTCTGAACAAGAAAATTCATTTTTAGGTTAGATGATTTGTAATTAAAGATAATAAAATGTAAATCGCGACTTCATCGTGGCTTCTGCGCACGCGGGGTCTCTCTGGATCTACTGAGGCGTGTAAAAATCGTTTGCAGGTACAGCTATTAGGGTAAATATTAATTTTTTTCATAATCTATGCAGTTTTACCATAACATGGCTTTGACATACTAGGCTGTGCATAGCCTGTATATGAATCACCAGGAACGTTATTATGTACAAGCAATCTCGTATTAGCCACGAAATGGTACGTACACCTTATACTACCCTTCAACTTGTGTACTTACTGTTGTAGCAGGCTCTTCTGCAGCAGCAGCAGCAGCAGCATCACTGGCTGGCCTGAAAAACAAACACACAAAGAGTTACCTTCTTACTTGAATAACACATTACATCACGCTCTCCTTTTAGCCCAAGCCTAATTATACACTACCGAGACTGCTTTTTAAGCAGGAGCTTTTCATCATGCCAGAGCTCTTCATATGTTTCTAACTTCTTTTCAGCAAAAAAAAAAAGTATTTGAAATTGGGGGCGATCTATATTCGAGATCCAACTCGTACACAGTACGGTAGAGAATTTAAAACTACAAGACATCAAAATTTTACTACAACTACAGAGCCTTCCAGGGTTTGAACCCAGAGCCAATTCTTCAGTCCATATGGACCATTTCTAGACCCTTTGACTACTTGTCAAAACAAACGTCTGACTGTCAACCTGAACCCAGGTTGACAGCAAAGGCATTTCAGGACGACAGCATTTTGCCACCCACTTGACACAGCCAGTCGTGGACTACTTTCCATCGATCTGAAAGAAGTCTACGATCGTACCTTAATGTGGATTGTTGTACAGGTATTTGTAGGAATACCCTTCACACTAGGGACAAGGAGTCGATTCCAGGGTTTGATTTGCTTATTCGAGTTTGTGGTACCACGGTTCCCTCTTCGATGGTCCGACGGAGACCCCGTTCGTGTCAGGACGATTGAATTTTGCCACTCGCTCGACACGTAGCCGGTGGTGGGTTCTTTTATGTCGAACGCGTATCGATGGGACCCACTTTTAACGTCCCTCCCGATCATACCTTAGCGTGGAGTGTTTCACGGGTAGACTCGTTCAAAGCATGACCCTTTACACTAAGGGCTAGGAGTCGGCTCCGGGATTTGAACCCGGGACGTCACGATCAGGAGGCGAGCACTCTACCGTTAAGCCGACCCGTCCTTCAAGGTTTGAACTCGGGGCTTCTCGATCGGGAGGCGAGCACTAGGCCTACGTGTTGGTTTGCACATCGAGCATTACTTTCATATTACAGTAGAATATCAGATATCCGGTCTTTGATTATCCGACCCAGTGTTTGCCACGTCGCCGAGTAAAAAACTGGTACGCATTACTAAGGATTAGTGAAAAAATTTGATCGCAAAACACTGTAATAAATTTATAATTTATACTAGGCCTTCTGTAAATAGCAATCGTTGCTCAGAAAACTGGCAGATCGTACTAAAACAATGTTGGATATACTGTACAAATTAAAAATGTGGGCGTAACCATTTATTTACACTCACGTTCTGGATTATGACTGAAATTCTGGAATAATGCTACCCTCTCATCCCTTACAGAAACCCTGAATATCAACATACGGTTAAATGTTAATTATAGAACACCCTTCACGGCACACAATTTAATTTCTTCTTATGGATGTACACAAGACGTTTCACTGATGCCTTATTCTGTTTTATTCAAAATAACCAGCTTATTAATTTCAGTGCTTACAATTTATATAGCATTACACTGTTTCATACTCACTTCTCTTCCGAAACTGCCGCTTCCTTTTCCGCAGAAGCCTAGAAAAAAGAGGAAAAAAAATGTACTGTAACTTTGCATACAGGTTGTAGACATACTTGCAGACTTTTATATGGACAGAGTTTTGATTCTGCAATGACAAAATTGCTATGGAATCGAATACTCATTGCTCTTTTACAAATTNAAATGAAACTGGACTGACNTTGTACTTAAATNAAANATATTTAATTTCACTGAAGAATGATATCACCCTCAGCGGGAATTGAAACGCGATCTTTCGAACCCACTCGCAAGCTTACGTT
>KZ872418.1:12357-27985 GCA_003456935.1 Machilis hrabei
CTTATCCTTTTCGTTATGCAACGGTGTACACTGAGATGTCACCAGTAATTTTGTTGCCTAAATTGAAGGAGTCCTGCAACTTTACGAAATGATCCTTCATTTTTTGTTCTTTCGTAAGAGCGATAAGAAAAACATTCTGCTCACAAACAAAACAATTTATTTCTATTTGGTTGAGCAGAATGTTATTGTTCATTTTTATTTCGTTTTTGCTCTCAACAAAATTTTTACGCTGGTTTTAGTTTGGAACAGAACATTAAGAACAAAAAAGATCTGTTCCAAGATTTGTTCGTTTCAACCCCTGGTCCCAGNAGCAGATGAAGGATCTTNCCTCATAATCTTCAAGCATCTTTCANGTATCTGAGACTCTCTAGCCAGTATTGGGAGAAACTTACGTAATGGTCTCATCCAGATAGATTTGTTCGTCTGCAGCACAGCTACTATAGTGTGAGAGAGAGTCTTTATTTTTAGANGTATTGGGAGAAACTTACGTAATGGTCTCATCCAGATAGATTTGTTCGTCTGCAGCACAGCTACTATAGTGTGAGAGAGAGTCTTTATTTTTAGATCCCTAGCAACTCGAAGAATTTGAATGTAGTNGCGCAAGATNAATGCTTCGANGAATCCAATTAGAATTGGGTCAANTCCAGCATGNACNACATCTTGGATTCTTAAGTNTNAGGCTTTGGAACTGTAGTCGATACCCTGGTACTCGTGTCTAACTGCAGTAGATAGTGACTTGGAGACAGACAGTACCCGAGCTCCAATGGCATGTCCCCAGGCGTGTTGACCTTGCCATCTCAATTGACTAAAGGGAACTCTCTGGGACAAAAAGGATATTGTAACCTGATTTTCCATCTGAATGACTGTGCAAGAGAACAGAGGACTCTTTACTATCTTCAAAGCTGGAATCTGCTTGTCAAAGTCAATTTTTACTTCAGGGAGCTCCACAATACATTTATCACAAGATATCTTAAAGCAATTANAAGCTGGAATCTGCTTGTCAAAGTCAATTTTTACTTCAGGGAGCTCCACAATACATTTATCACAAGATATCTTAAAGCAATTAAGCCTCATATCATAACCATGACATCCCATCAATCTCACTATCCCAAATGCATACAGTGCTAAACCTTGAAAATGAATGTTATAATCTAATTTGACAAACTGTACGGTGAGAATCAATCGGTATGTATTGTTAGGTTTGTATGGAGAGTTGGGTTGGTGTTAATCATAGCTGAGTGGCTGGTTGTCACGTCCATAAAACGGTGAAGGACACTCTCTCCTACCATCTTCTTAGCAAGCAAGTTTATAACATATGGAGCCACTGAAGTTAAGAGCCTCTGCAGGTACTCTATACAGTGGTTAACATAAAGAGTCGGGATCCGAGACCCAGTCCTTAATTTGAGAGAGTCTGAAGGCTTCAATTAAGGGACGATCTCCCTATTCCATATTTGTGAGCTCAGAGGAGCTTTTCTCCCGAGTTTTGGCTTGAATGGTCCTCGATTCAAGAACGACAGAGGCAAATTCAGGTCTACATCCCTATGTTGTGGCCCATGACACATGACAATAATCGACTCGGAAGTAATCAGGAGGAGAACTCGACAAAGCCTCAGAAGGGTGAGGTACAGTAACTCCAAGAATGGGTTCATCCAGCCCACTAAGGTGATACCGTAGGCCATCAGCCAACACTCTGCCACATGGCTGCTTTTTGTGCTTAGGAGCCTTCAGAATCCTTTTAACTATGATTCCCAAATTCAACTTCCTTGTTTGAAAAAGTAGCCAACCAGTTCTGAGGAGATATTGTCAGTGCCGTCTTGCATATCCTTAGAGCCCTCTCGGGATAGACAACATCCTCTTTCGTTTGTTTTAGGAAGTGAGCAACCACACAATATCTGCAAAAGGTATCACCATTGTGAACGGATTCTAAATATATTACAAAAAGCCTTTCCATATATCAGATTATTTGCAGAAATCTCTTGATGTCTTCACACAATTTAGTGGTAATTGAGCTGGTAGATCTTTCAGTCTCAGTAGCAGATAATGGATCTTCCCTCCAAATCTTCCAGCATCTTTCAGGTATCTAAGACTCTCTAGCCAGTAATGGGAGAAACTTATTCGTCTGCAGCACAGCTACTATAGTCTGAGAGAGAGTCTTTATTTTTAGATGCCTAGCAACTCGAAGAATTTGAACGTAGTAGCTCAAGATAAATGTTTCGAGGAATCCAATTAGAATTGGGTCAAGTCCAGCATGGACTACATCTTGGATTCTTAAGTGTTAGGCTTTGGAACTGTACTCGATACCCTGGTACTCGTGTCTAACTGCAGTAGATAGTGACTTGGAGACAGACAGTACCCGAGCTCCAATGGCATGTCCACAGGCGTGTTGACCTTGCCATCTCAATTGACTGAAGGAAACTCTCTGGGACAAAAAGGATATTGTATCCTGATTTTCCATCTGAATGACTGTGCTATGGAACAGAGGACTCTTTACTATGTTATTCTTCTGAATTTTTGTACTCTCATAACCGTAATAGCAAATCTTTTGCACCAAACGCTGGATTGTTTGATCCTTGATGTGCCAGATTTGTCCATCCTTAGGTGTCTTGTTTCATTACGCCACTCTCCTTGGATGCACTCTCAAGTTGTATCGTCTTCTCTATCAATGGCTCCGTTTGGCATGTAGAGATTTGCGTTTTTTGATCTCTGAAAGTTGTGGAATCAGGCTGCTGCCAACACAAACTCCTGCACTACTGATGGTGTGAAAGGGATGGGTTTTCGGAAAATTCGAAACACAGAAGCTAAAATACCAGAGGCGTTTTCAACCGTTGTTCTGGTTCTTAATCCTGTAATTATATATTCATTGATCTTGCGCAAGTGGTCTTGTATATGAACCGAAGGGTTTCATAATATACATTTTCAAAGGAAAAGCATCAGCTACATTGAAGAATGGGAAAGGATCGTGTGTGTTTGGCAGTGGACGTGGGTCTGGGATAGACAGTGCCTTAGCCTCCAATGCTTCTTTTAGTTCACATCTATTAAACACACCCCCATCTGAAATTCTGCCATTGCAGCCAACGTTTATGTAGGTGAATTTGTAATCTGCGTTGACTAACGCCATCAGCTTAATGCTAAAGTAATGTTTATAGTTGAAATACATTGATCCGCTGTTTGCTGGATTTTCTATCTTAATATGTTTGCCGTCTAAGGATCCTATACAATAGGGCGTGTTCCACTTCGAGTAGAAACCTTCGGCAACTTTTAGCCACTGGTCAACTGAAGAGGGAATCTGAAATGTAAATACAATCAGTAAGTTTGCTGATCTTCGTCATGAAATGAAAATTACCGTATCGCAATTTGCAGAAAAATCACTACTTTAAGTTGACATACAGCGTAGCCGGTACGTACATACAGGGTTTTCCAAAAGTAATTACAGTTGCCTGGACATACAATACATAAAACAAAGTTTCTATGGTCCACAACATGGGGTAACTAACATATTAAATGGCAAAGAAAATGGAGTGACACTTGGTTTTAAAATTGAACTTGCTTTAATACAACTGTATACTAATTTTCAGATGGTTTATTCTGCTTTAAAGTTTATCAGCCTGTGACAGCTATAGGGAGAAGTATTAACATAGTCAAACATAATTTCCGTTATTTCGGAACCAAAAAACGCACCGCTAAGACTTTCATAATTCTTTCAAGTAGGTTCATATACTGACACTTTAAAGATAATGAAAAATGTGTTGTGCAATTTAAATACAAACAAGTAAAGCTTCGAAACGAGGTCTACTCGATATTCTTTACCTCTCAAAATAAGAAAATTGTACCATGTGTAAAACATATACGAGGGTCATTCGGAAAGTAAGGTCCGATTTCTGATAAAACATAAACCATCACAGATTGTTAAAAAAACTGTTTATATTTAATTACGTACATGTTTCTCTATTTTTCCACATAGTTTCCATGTTTGTTTAAACATTTGTCATAAAGTTCTACAAGCTTTTGTATGCCTAAGTCATAGACGTCTGCTGCCTGTGAGGATAACCAGTCTTTAACTGCTTCTTTCACCTCGTCATCTGCGGCGAAGCGCTTGCCACCGAGAAACTCCTCTAGGTAGCGGAACAAGTGATAATCGCTCGGTGCCAAGTCTGGTCTGTACTGTGGATGGTCAGTCTGTCCCATCCAAAAGATCTGATCACATTTTGGATGTGAATGGTGGAATGGGGTCTGGCATTGTCATGCAGCAACAAAACTCCAGACGTCAGAAGGCCACGTCGCTTATTCTGTATTGCACGTCGAAGTTTAGTCAGGGTAGCGCAGTAAGCGGCTGCATTTATTGTTGTCCCTTGCTGCATAAACTCGACTAACAAAACTCCATGTCTATCCCAAAACACGGTTGCTAT
This sequence comes from Machilis hrabei, assembly GCA_003456935.1. Lineage (NCBI taxonomy): Eukaryota > Metazoa > Arthropoda > Insecta > Archaeognatha > Machilidae > Machilis > Machilis hrabei. The sequence goes on from KZ872418.1 coordinate 16,764, forward strand.
AACCTTGAGTGTTGAGATTGTCTGCTTGGCCTTGACTCTGACTGGTGATCCCGTNTGACGCCATTCCATTGACTGACGTTTAGACTCTGGGGTCATGTGAGAAACCCACGTCTCGTCCCCTGTGACAATCTTCTCTAAAAATTGATCACCTTCCTTATGATATCAGTTCAAAAAATCAAAAGCACAAGCCATTCTTTTCATTTGGTGTTCCTAAGTAAGGGGCCTTGTAACCCAACGTGCGCACAATTTGCGAAATTTCAAATTTTCAGAGACAATTTTGTGCAAAGTTGTACCCACATTCGGACATTTCAATGCTAAAGTTGAAATTGTGAATCGCCGGTCTTCACGAATCTTTTCGTCCACGACATTGACCAAATCTTCTGTGATCACTGATGGTCGGCCTGCTCGCGGTTCATCATGGACATTTTCCCGTCCGTCCTTGAAAGCTCGCACCCACTTACGTACTTTGCTGTCACTCAGCGCATTGGGGCCATAAACTTCACTTATCTGTCTATGAATTTCCGCTGCTGAAACGTTCCTTGCTGTCTAAAACCGAATAACTGACCGTATTTTACAGTCGGCGGGCTGATCAATTGTTTTAAACATTTTGAACTGACACTATAAACAACACACTGCTACAATACCAATGCAAATAGCGTCGTTTGATGAGCAAGGCATGCCGGGAGTCGGTGCGCTTGCGCGTTTCAATGTTCGCGCGACATTCGATTAGCTACAGCGATTCGGACCTTACTTTCCGAATAACTTCGTATAATAATATCAGAGCTACAGGATAGATTGTAATATACAAACCGTCCAGTCAGCTAATTTTATCGGTGTTAAAAACAAATATTTTACTTTTATTTGAAGGTTATGAACTAGCTTAACGTTTGAATTAGTTTTTATGAAACACGAAAGGCTTTGTACAGTTTAGTCCATATTGATGATTCGATGTCTCTAATTCATTCAACTATGTATTCTTTGAGAAATAAGCCTATTAATGTTTTATAGCAACAGGGAACTAAAGTTGAAGGTGGGTGATATGACTTGTATATTGTCATACGGTAAGAATGTGTAACAACAAGGTCTTAAATTTGAAAACTCTGAACCAGTGAATCAAAACTGCTTTCGAAGTTACAGTAATTAAAGGTAGAACCAATCTCAATAACGCATCGCAACACCTCTGACAAACCACTTCTTTCTAGCCTGCCCATACTCACTTAGCTACTGCAAAACAAACGAGTTATGAAATAGCTTCGGAATGATCACCTGACTTTGGATTGTAATGCAACTAACTTTCTTTTTTATCTGATGAGGACTTGTCGTAGACGTGAGGAAAGATTCGTACAAGAATTGCAAGGGTTTCTTCACTGTCGTCCGACATTTAAAATTCTTCGAGTTTATATTACCCTCAGATACTTACCTTTCTCTTTATATCGCAAAACAGATCTAAATCAACACCAATATCAAAGCCACGCGGTACTAGCCAGAAGACTCGCGCGCGTTTCGTGCGTTGGCACGCGCTAAATGCTTGTGTGCAACTTTTCAAATAGCAGCCTTCAAATTATCTGGCGTTGTGATGCGATGCGTAATTGAGCTTGGTTCTACCAAGGTAAAGGTAAACCACTGTATGATAGGTCATTAGGGTGTTGTAGAAACGATAAAGTATATGGAGTGAAACTTACCTGTAGCTAGAAAGCGCAGTGTTATTGCAAGACGGTCGTCAGCTGCAATTGCCTTTCTCATGGTGGTATCGAGTCTTTCTATGTGAGGTTCGACGAGGGTTAGTAAGTACGCAAATGCTGATGAGTTAACCCTCAGAAAGTTATTAAAGATACGTTCGTCCTCTGCACGAAGTTGCTTATGTAATGAAATGGGTTGCTGTGCGATAAGTGCCCATTCTCTCACTCACATTCGACGTTTCCTCCTGGATTTTGTTTTCTTTTTGGCAAGTGCAAGTAATAATGGACAGAACATAACATGCTTGTAACAAAGATTTACCTCACATGACACATGTTTCCANACCTGCTGGTGCAAGAGAAAAGTGAAGTAGGAAAAGAAGATAAAGGAGTTTAACACTAGAGCAAAGAGTTAGTATTAGAAGATCTTTGACTAGAGCAATGTACACACACACCAGATGTGAATGTATCTTTTCAGTTTACAATTGTTTTAGCTGCATTTAAAATGGAAATACCTTTGAGGAGAAAGTGTTTAACAGCAGCAACCATAATTATATGTGCGTATAGGAATAAAATCAGAAAGGAAAGGTCAAGAAACCAAAGACGATGGTGGACACGATTGTGGATTGAGCGACGAAATGAAGGCCGGGGCGTTCTGGATATGTTGCAAAATGAATTGAGGTGAGTAGACATACATTTTACCTTGTTTTAGCAAATAACCGATTTGTGCCTATGTTCAGGTGGACAAGCTGATAAAGTTAGGTTGAGTGTCAGTAAAAGGTTTGAATTATGATAGGGTCTGGATTAGGGCTTAAATTTGTAAATAAAATAGTCCAATATTTTAATACCATGACAAGACGATATTACCAAAAAAGATCAAACACTAGAGGGTGGATGTCCATTTTATTAAGATTGGGGATATTTGTCCGTGAATTTCTGTATAAAAATATACGGCATTAAACAGTCACCTGACACTTTAACTGGCTTCCTTAATTAAAGTTGAGCAATGAGTTTATGCTGTTTTGCTTACAACTGAATCTCTTTAGCTCGTTCTACATACTGTAGTATGCTGTAAACGGATGCCGGGCAGCCAATTTTGACTGACGTCTTCGTACTGTAGTATGCTGTAAACGGATGCCGGGCAGCCAATTTTGACTGACGTCATGTCTGCATTTCTTGTTTTGCTTTGTAGAAGAATGTCGGAAGCTAAAACTTGCAGTAAGTCGTTCGTGATCTCTGATCTATTCTTACTATAATGGCATCTGGAACCAGTCAGAATTGAGGACTGCTGATCATGCGCCTTCGATCTTCTTTTGTTCTAGACTTCACGCTCGGTTGCTTTAGTTTGATTGGTTGAAGATATGGAATTACCACAATATATGTGGACTCACCTGACCAAAAAGGGCTGCCCCAACATCCGTTTACGGCATAGTGCAGTGTGTAGAACGGGCCTAATAAGAGTGTGCACGTGCCGATTTTAATTGAAAACTAACCTTGAACCGAAACCTAACACATAGTACTGTAGGGCTATATATATTATTTTACTGTTGCACGGACAAATATCCAATTCGATTTAAAAAATGCATGTATAGTTATTTATATTCGCATGGAAAATTATTAATTTTTTAAATAGTAGACTGAACCCTTTTTTCTACCAAATGCAAGCAATTAAGTGCACATAGATAATTTACCTCAGCCCCACCCATATAATTCCATCAGATTTCCATATAGTGATATTTATTATATCTGCTCAATTGTTCCATATACAACCTTTTTTCAGGAAACATACATTGTAACGATTACTACTATCCAACAGCTCTTCAATCACAGTAGTGTCGTGTGAGTGGCCCCACCTGGGTCATGTGAGGTATACTTCTCACTAAGGTCAGCTTAAGATGTTACCAGCTGACCTGACGCTTGGTTACACACATATATCTTGTCGTTATTGCCCGGTGGATGGCTAGCTGTATATTACACGGTTTGTAGTATTAGAGCACAATAAAAAATCTGTTCTTAATTTGTGTACTCGTGGACCCAGTAGTGTCTATAGGGTTTAAGACGTGTATCAATATGTAACTCTCACACATACACTTACTACAACACACTCAACAAAGCTGGAAGCGATGATTCGCCAACCTCAGCTGCTACCAACCTTCTGTGTTACGCTGTGCGTAGTCAATAATGAAAGCGAACACGATGTTGGCCTGGAAAAGTCGTTTATTTAGCAAAGGGAGTGCAAAAATGTACCTCCCCAGTGCTGAAGGCTTATGTAAATTCTTAGTTAACATACAGTGCAGTACAGTTTCAATTAAAACATTGTACATCAGATCTAGGACCCATCTGGCCCCAGACGCAGCTTGTGATGTGGTACAAAGTATGTTACAAGGTATGCAACCGCGCGTTTCTGCGAATAACTCTTCCTAGTGGGCAAACTCGCTAAGTGAACTTGCCTTGATCTAACATATTAGTGGCCTTTGCACACTAATCCCCATTAATCTATTTATAGGCTTGTGTTTCACTTCGCGAGTATTTACATATTACATTAACGGACATCAACTAACAAAACAACCTAACAACTTATAGCTAACATACACATTACATACTCGAGCTCTCTTCAATAATTAAAATAATAAAAAACAGCAAAAAGTACTAAGGCCTTAGGGTGACGCCCTTTACTTTATAATATTGGTACCATAAACAAAATCTTTAATCTGTATACAGTACTCTGAAATAGTGAGTATACTTCTGGTTAATCAAGTTCAATATCACAACGCGATAAATACGAAGTTATTCCCCACTGTTCCAGTATGGCACTTTTAGGCCTAACGTAATTTCGTTATATTATGCTGATTTGAAGTACTACAAGTCCTATTCGNATCTCAAATTGTAGACTGAGCTCGTAATAATATGTGTAGCTATACAGTTCAGGTACTTACGGCTTCGTCGTGACGATATTCCACTTGGAACGTAATTTTGTCCAGTTTTAGGCTTATTTGCCTGAGCAAGTGTAGCTGGGTAATAGCTATCGGCGAATTCAAGTAAATATATATATTTATCGGTACTTACCGAATCATATCTTCGTACAAACTATCTTGTACTATAACCTGGACGTGTTCATCTCACCGTAATTGTGTTTCTTCCATCATAATGGCGTGGCGTTCGATTCAGATTAAATTGGCGTAACTTAACGGCCATGCATACTTGTTGCAGCGCCTCTTCCCTCTCTTCTTCGTGGCGCGTTTGGGAACTGCTGTTTCCAGCTGCCTCCTACGTTATCGATAGACATTGCGCATTCCGTTCGCTAGCAAAGTCCTATCACAGTCAGCACACAATACACACAGTTTATTTATACTCTTCATGTCCCGTAACAAATTCACTGTTTAATTCTGGTTCTTCTTCCACCTTATATTTAATATTAATACTAAAATACAAATCCTTACCGTACTAATAAAAATCATTTATTCTTTCGTCATTCGTTCGTTTACCCAAACCTGTGCGGTCTCGTGTAAAGTCACATGTTACAACATATTAATATTAGTTGTGTCTATACTCATTTCAAAGCTTAGATTGTAGCATTGCTCTTATGAGGAACAGAGTTGCCAAGCTTAAAATTCATTCTCATGTTAAACACACATATACGGATGCATATAGGATACAATTACAAGAGAGAAAAATAAATTGTTGCTGCCGCAATGAATTTGACTTAACGAAATAGGTTATTTTGGGGCTGGTACTAAAGAAAACATTAAGGAGAAGGTTTCCCATAAATTTGTACTTTAAATGTATAAAAGATGCATTGTTTTTCACTTCAGTTTGTTAACTTTTTCCTGAAGCATTCTGGCAAGACCGGGCATAAGAAAAAGCATTGTCACGTAACATAATGGTACAATCTAAGGTTGGAAATGATTATGATCTATCTACTGTTCATATTTCATTTATTAGTCCATTTATCCATACTTTTTTTTACTAGAATGTAAGATGACCCAGATGGTAATTTGTAATAACTCTCTTAATATGCTCAACAATATTATGAAAATTTGTACATTCAGAGGTGGTTAACTGGGCTACACATTTGTGTGATCAAATTTTCCTTAACGTAAGCCGAAGCTTATTTTTAATATTTTAACATCAAAATTATACAGAATGGCAAAACTTTATAAATATTTATGCACAGTTTGTGATGAGTATGTTTGTCTGGAGCATGTTATGATGATTTGTAAAGTATGTTATAACAACTACCAACATTACAAACAAGGGTCTAACAATGCGAAGAGTGAACAAGACTAAATTTAGAATGGCTGAAAATATGGGACCGTAATTTTTTTTCTCATTAGCAGATTCCAACAAGAGAGTCAGAATGGGAAACTGTTGCGGATCAGTTTTAAAGCTTCTGGCAGTTTCCACACTGCTTCGGTGCATTAGACGGAAAACACATAAGTGTTTGACCCCAACGGACGAATGGCTCATATTTTCGAAATTACAAGGGTTATGATAGCATAGTGATATTGGCTGTTGTAGATGCCAACTACAAATTTTTATTTGAAGATGTAGGCAAAAATGGGTGTGTTAACGATGATTCCATTTTTAAAGACAGTACACTTTGGGAGAAATTTCACCTACCAAAATCCAGGCCACTGCCAGGTGGATCCATGGACGTGCCATTTGTTTTGGTAGCAGATGATGGATGCCTTTACACTGTCGCCAAATCTGATGAAGCCTTATCCCGAAAGAGGACTCACACATGACATGAAGGTCTACAATTACAAGTTACAATCAGTTTTTACATAGTCTACCTTTCGAATACCATGATCCGAAAATCCCCAAGTTTTTTTTTTCTAACTCTAATTTTTATTAATTAGTTTGCATGTTGGCAGGGTAATTAATGCCTGTTCTACAAGACGCTCTTTTAGTGTAGTTGGATTTACCAGTTTAAGCAAAAAATATATATATATCACACACCATGAATTAATTCAAACTCTTTGAGCCTACGAAAGAACGTTGTATTAGAGTTACTGTATTCGTACGGAAAGAAAAATAAAGGCCTAACAATACGTAGCTTTCGTAGAACTAGTTGTAGGGGAGAGGGGGTGGGGTTAATCCTGATATTTTTTATATAAAGTTCCAAGAAGGAGCAAATTTACAGTCACTTAAGTTTTTCATTATGAAAATCCAAAATTATATAGTTTCTGTAAAATCCTTTGATTCGTTGTTTTGTTACATGATGGATATTCATTACAACTAGCAAAACCAGATTTCACTATGGGGTTGCCCTTAGTTTGGGAGGTCAAATTTCCATCGAACAGGGAGGCAATAAACTCAGATGGGGGTGCTGTCGCTTATAGCAGCAAGAGGAATGACGTAATATCAATATCTCGCAGATTATTCAGATTTCTAACACACCATTAAGAATGATAAGGTTACAACGCTAAACTGAGTGAGTCGAAGTCGATAGAAGAGAAAAACAGGTGACAAAGGGCGGAGTTTATATATTGTTCATATGTAACGGCGAATTNACATAACGGAGTACTGGCTGAGTTAACATAAGCTATTTCAGATAGTTCGAAGGTCGAGTCCTCTGGTTCCGTGTTTATTTAGGTTCGAAGGGACAANTTCTCTGGCAAACGTCGTATGTAGCGTCTTTTGGTGACGCAGTTTGTAGCTGTCAGCTGCGCCTGAAGGTAGATCCAACTATAGACGTGTTCTTCTTCTGGCTTACGTTGTACGGCGTTTCTCGAAATAGGTTTAGATGTAGTGGCTTTGTAAATGTCTTCATAATTTCTTGTTCGTGACGTCAGCCTCCAACATAGGATGTGAGGGAATCAAGGTTATTTTGCTGGGTGTGGAATTATATTTGTGGTTGAAAGGAATATCTCTAGGTTACGGTTTGGAAATGGGGCTTCAATGCTTTTATGATCCTTTGTCCTTGTTGACGTCTCTTGGTCGTTATTTTCGATCAGGTCTGCTTTGTGTTGATCCTGCGTGTATTCGTGCAGGATGACGTATTCCTCCGTCGAAATATATTTTTCCCCCTCGTGAAAAGAGTCGTTTATTGTGATAGCTAAGTGGTTGCTTTTACTTGTTATGACTGGTGTTTGTATTTGAGGAGCCTATTTCCAAAAGGTCTCTTGTCCGTCTAATCAAAATGTTGGCAAATCAAGAACAACTTTTATTTATGTTTTAATTGCACAAAATGTGTAGATTGTGATTAAAATGTTTAAATGTTTTGTTACTGAGCATTTTGGCTGATTTTGCCTCTTTGTAGTACTTAATAATTATCAATAGTTGATTAAATAAGTCTGGACAAGGGTCATTTTGGAAATGAATACTGGACAACAGACCTTTTGAAAAAAAAAAACATTGGACAAAGGGCACTTTGGTTCTTAAAAGAAAAATAAGTATGGAAAAGAAATGGATGTTATTATTTTTAATTAGTAATTAGTTGAAAATTGTCTTTAAAGCATATGATTAAGGAAACTAATATGTATAAAATTAATCAAAATGTAATTTCTTCAGTTCAGTTCAAACACAAGTGTGACACTTTTTTGAAACTCAAATATTCATCATGAACAGTATTAAACCATGAAAATGCTGATGTTAATAGTCTTCTTTATAGAACTTATTAAAAAGTATAACTTACAGGCTGTTGTGATTATTTTCTTAAAGTTATGAACTTGTACTTCTTCGGCATCTTCCATCATTCCACCTTCAAGTTAATCCTCTGATTGGCAGTCCGTTGTTTCTCTATGAATGATTTCACGATAGAACTCAAGAATGCATCACTTCTTTTCTTGTGGAGTAAGAACTCAGTTTCACACGACTTGTCTCCAGCTTTCAGTTTGAATTTATTGTATTCATTTGGAGTACTTGTCAACCGCTGGGGATCCGAAGCTAAGATTGTAATCAGAAGTGAAAATGTTTTCATTGAACATTTCATGGAGCTTCACTATTGACAGATAGCTAGGTAAAAATTGCTTCAGAACGTTTCCATATCTGTAATAACGTTTTTCTAAAGGAACAAGGCCCTCTATGAATGATTTAACAACCTTATTTTTAGGTTCGTATAACCGTGACCTATGATCTCCCCTTCTATTTTCAAATGCCATATTTCTTGTTGAAAAATGCCGTTTGCAAATCCTCTGTACTCTTTTTTCACAGATTCCCAATGTGCTACAAAATGATTCCTTTCAAATCTGAACTAATTTTAATGCCCGTCACTGGATTTCGGAATCAAATAACGAGTCCATACTTCTGTTTGTTTCCACTCACCTCTTGCTATACTTCTTTTTGGAGTCTGACTGGTGGTATACTTAATCACAAAATTATCTTGTAGGTCTTTCTTCTTTATAGAATAAAATGCCTGATGAATTTACGAACACCTTGAAAAGAAAGTTCACTGCATTTTAATGAACCACCATGCCGACATTGAGGAAGTCGTGGTAAAGCCTTCGATGCATAACGTTGGCTCTTCTTAATTGTCTTTTCCACATTTCTCTTCCTTTTTCTACCTTTTCCTTCTGGACACGGAACAACAACAACTCTTTCCACCTGATCTTTGTTGCGCCAATNTACTTCCATTATTTCGACGTCAAATCTATTAAACACACGTACAGAGAAGTCGCTTCTGTTGGGTAAATCAACCATCAAAACTAAAACTCCAGCTGTTCGTCAAGGCTGCCACTGCAGTTTTTATGCAAAGATGATAAAGAAACGCGTTAGAACTTATTAAAATGACCTTGTATGTAAATTTTAGTTTACACTTAGCTTAAAAACTATAAAAAACACTTTAGGCTGACAATCATTACTTATGATGAAAAGAAAAGAAGCAGTTTCTTTTTTCCACAAAACAGAGGCTTTGGTCACATTTGGAACACTTTACAAAAGTCTGTCCAGATGGGCAATATTTGCAACGACCCTTACTTGTAAACAAAGGAAAGTGATCCACTGAATCAAAACGAATGTCATCTACAGGTTGAGCTGACACTGGCCGTTTTATTGTTTTGTCAGGTTCACTTACGTCTTCTGCTGAAGGGCGACCACGCCGTTTTTTTCTCTTTTGTAATAGGGCTTCAGAAATCTCAGTACGGAATTCTTTTAGCCCCATGAACTTAGTGTTGTCTAAAAGCTTCAAATCTCGCCTGTAGAGTAACCACGCATTGTTTACACAGATGTCCAAAATTTGGGAGAAGAGTGCCATATACCATCTATGAGTTCTTAGTCCTGTGCGGTATAATGCCACTAACATGTCAGCCAGCCAGGTCTACACCTCCCATATGGGCATTGTAGTTAGGGTTGTACCGGGCAGCTGCCAGGGTAGACCCAGAAATTTTGCCCGGGCTGAGTTTTTGGGGTCAAAAACCCAAATGTGGGTTTTTGGGAAATTAAAATAGAAAAACAATGGTTACAGAATGCTCAAACACTATTTTCCATTACAGACTAATTTTAATTAGAAATTAGTCTTAGAAAATAAAATACATGAGTCAGTTTACAAACAACCATAAATGAAAACAATACATGAGTGAAAGCACAATACGTGAGTGTTAAATAACGAGGGTAAGGTTTTTGTTGTCGCTGACTTCCATCAACTACCAATCTTCTGCTACCACTCCTGCTCATCTGCTTCAGGACTTCTGAGCATGCGGTAACATTTCACAAGTTTTTCCGCCTTTTCATTGCCCAGTCTGTTACTGATCTTGTTATGTACATATCCATATGAAGAAAAAAGTCTTTCGATTGATGCAGAACTGGCTGGCAAACTACATAATTGAACCATTAGTTTGCAGAACCCCACAGATATTGCACTTGATTTTTCTGCTCTTTTTTGTATGTATCGCCACCAGTTGTACGGAGTTAGACTGTCTACTACTTTGGCACTTAAGAGAGATTGTGGAAATCCAGCCTCATCTTGAGTCTATTTTAATAGGAAAAACGTGAAAGACTTTTTTTTGGCAAAAGCCATCAGTTAAGCAAGTGAGTTGTGTTGAAGTGATTGCTCTTATTGTGGACATTCTCCAGTTCATAACATCATATAATTGAAACTATTAAAGTAAAATTGTAAGCAGTATGTTTTTCAAACATAAACTCTGAGCTTCAAGAAAAAAACATACCGTTTGTTCACAAGTTTTATGCAGGACTCAAACTAGAAATGCAACTTAATATGAAGCCGTTCAAGAACTAACTAAAAACTTGGGAGACTTTTCACGGAAAGTTGTGACTATGCCAATGATCAATTTTCTGAAAAAATAAAACAAATATAGTAGTGGTACTTCCTATGAAGTTTTTTTAATAACTATATATGTTCAGTGGTATTAAGAGTGATATAAATTGCAAGATATTACAATACTGTCAGTTAATAAGTATTTTTGCAATTGAGTATGAAATACCTTGATATTTTGGATGAGTAGCATATGCAACAAGATGGAATGGCGTTATCCACTGATCAAAGCGCTTTTTCAGTATAACCGACAGGTTGGCCTAGTGGTTAGAGTGTTCGCCTCCTGATCGGGAGGTCCCGGGTTCAAACCCCGGGGCCGACTCCTAGCCCTGGGT
>KZ872419.1:25287-38188 GCA_003456935.1 Machilis hrabei
GAAAGATTTTCCAAAAATACGACAAACTAAATTCATCCGTACATTCCGACGACTGTCAAAAACCCTTTATTACGGATTCTTCAAATTTTCTATGGACAGATGGTACGACTTACGGATATAAATATAAATTGAAAAATATAAGACATACGAAGCAACTTTTTATAAATGATGCAGACTTAATTATCTTTACACAAATAATAATCAAATCCTTTTCCTTTAAGAAATCAAATATCAGAATTAGTGAACCCTAATGGAAAAAGGCTCCCTATCATTCATGACAACGGAACGAACTCTCTAATAGAAATTCTAGAATATTTAGATGAGCATAGAAAGACGCAGAATTGACTTATTAACATGTGTCAATCACAATTAATACATCCGTATTTCCTGTCATCAAATACCTTATCCATTGCATTAAATCATATCAGTGAAGAATTTGAACTTAATCATATTAAACCATCAATTGAAGACGAAATTTTTTCTCACTATTACAATCTCCCGATAACTGAATGTTTATTAAGCCAAAGACGGTTAATGATGGCTGTAAAAATACCTGTCCAACCAACCAATGACGAATTTTATCTGGTAAAATTCAGTGGAGACAATATGTTTGCAAAGTACAAGTCAAACCAGGAGATTTAGCAATTTTAAAATATAACAACAAGTACGAAATATATGAATTACCCTTAACCACCGAATCTAACTCACTATATTTGGCAATAAAGAACTCTATGGGAAATGTTATTGACGGACAATGCATAGAGCAGGTAATAAAAGGTGGAACCATAGAAAGCCTCGTAAAAGCCTGCCCTATGGAATGCAACGATTTAGCAACAGAAAGACTAATGGTTATGAGAAAGTTTTACTCAAATTTTATTTTGCCAACGAGAGGAAGCATCGAACTGAGTTGTCCAGGAAAGGCAACAACTTATAATTTTTAAGCCATATCAGGTAACATGGGAGTATTACAACTGACCCTTAAATGTCAATGCTGGATCAAGGAACTGCTCTTATAATGATCAAACATGAATTACCTTGCCTTCAATTAAAAGGAGACGAGGCTATCCTCGCTATACTCGCTCCTATACATTGGTCAAAACTTAACGCCATAGTGCTACCTCCATATTTTAATGGATTTAATTATGAATTCAAAGATAATCATCCCTTAGAGAATGATTATATAACCTAGAAATGGCCTCACATTTGCAAATACAGCTGTGCCTCCTTCTTTGGTGGAATCGTACTTACAAGTTTAGGTTTTACAATTTTCAAAATAATCCCTCGAAAAAGTTTTGAACCTGAATTTTATAAGAGATATGCTCTCCCCATAGTTAAACCCACCAATGCATCTTGTACCATGGAAACCACTTTGGACTTGGAAAATATGTCCGTCAGTGATCATAATCTTAGTGAACATGAATACGAGATACCTCGTATAATGAGCAGCAAATAAAAATGATTTTGTTTATTTTACAGTAATAATGGAATCTCATGCGTCTACATCCAACACCCCATCTGTTTCTGAACCCCTCATTGGATAATAGGGAACTTTCTTTTCTCTTTGAAGAGGACAGCCCTGCTTATATACGCTTCAGAACAAGACGGGCATGGCTTATCGTTACCGTACTAGTATCCTTGACCAACGGTTCCGGGGAACATCCAGCAGCCAGAATTTTGTTTTGTTGTGGGACACCCTCACCCCTATTGTACACCCTATGTGGAACCCGCTGCTGAGATCTTGCCGCGTCTTACGAATCCGGTTTGCTTATATAGACTTCACCCTTTCAGCGGAAGTGATTTCCTCTACGTGGAGTTCTTTTTGCTGTCACTACTGTACACCTTTGTGAATTTCAAGGTCCCCGAACCAGATAGGGCGGAATTGATTCTGACCCACCTAAGTGGAAAGTCCTTAAAAACGGCGATGCGCGTGCCAGCTTTTAATCTGATGCGTTGGCAAAACTTGATGATGTTCTTGTCTGAAAATCTAACGATATTAAATCTCTCCCATAAAGAAAGCATTGCACGAAATATATTTAATTTAAAATGTCATTACTCCGCGAGTATTTTCGAATTTACGGAGGTAATTTGCCAGTTGTATTACGGGGATCTCTATCGCATCTCACTGGAAAATTTACACGACTCGTATAGCCTAGTCTGGCAACATGTTTGGGAAGAATCGTGCATGAATTTATTAAAGAGGGAAATCGAAATTAGAATACTTAGAAATCAAGTAGATGAAGAAGTGTGTTTGAATTAAGGCGAACACACTTCAATTCCTTAGTTGACATACGCACTTAGATTTTTTCAAAATTCGATTTGGGCTTTTTGGTTGAAGTTTAAACAAGAACTGACCCATTTATTTTTTAGATGAAAAATGAACTTCAGTGGTACTGAGGCCATGGAAGTGGAGAGCTACATTGAATATTTAGAGAGGCCCAATAGTCGAGGGGTAACCAGAGCGCCACCCCCATCTACACTTAGGGCCTTCACTTCCATTACCGGCAGGGCCATAGAAACCTTGAAGCCCTTTTTGCACTCACTAACTCCTTGGTCTATTCTAAAACGGGAACTGCTTTTCAACTTTTCATATCGCCAGGGGGATATTTCTACTATTATATCCAATTTAGAAGCCTTGAGACCGGCTAGAGACGTGAATATCGGGGTATTCACTGGACAGATGCGAGACATCTATTTGGTGTGTCTGGGTTAAAAATGGAAGCCGGATTTTTCTTTCGACATCAGTATGCATATTCACAAACTGGTGGAAATAATATTGCGGAATTTCCTGCATGATAGATTTATGGAAGCAGAGAGAAACGGCTACAGAACTGAGGCTGAAGAAATTAGAAGGTTGATTTTCGTCACGGGACGATACAACATTATGGAATATGTGCTTAGAAATGGGAGTGGACACATCCTCCAGGGTCAATGGGATAGGCCTAACCCTAATGTGAATTTGCCAGAACCACTGCTCCTCCTCTTTCTGAGGTTGGCACCTCCGACCCGGATGAAGAAGTATGTGCGGGTTATTCTCAGGAGGATTTCCCAAGCACTAGTCGGAGAGTATCAGTAGAGGATGTCTGGGAAGATTGTCATGAATGAATGTTCTTCGCATGAAAACATTAATGTTAGGCATGAAAGTACTATCAACGGGGGAATAATTTCGATTTGGATGTAAACCACGCTGTATTCAAACAATGGTCGGAGTTCGAATCTCTTCTAACTCACCCAGTTATTTTCTTTTCCTTTTTCATACAGTTGCATGTTATCCCTACTAAATTTTCTAATTACCATCTCTGAATTAGCATGTATTTAACAAATTCAGAGATGACCACCCCTTAATGCCAAGAGCCAATGATGACCTACGGTTCAGAAGCCAACCAGTCCAGTTGACAGACATCGGATATGAAGTTTAATTAACCAAAATGCTAGCAAGAGTAAAGTAGGTAACCCTACAGTCACGGTAAGTATCACTTATTTGGTTTATCGTTTTTTTATAAATGTAAAGTTAGAGCAATAAGGATAATGAGAGTGCTTTCGAGATGTATCCTGATGTTCTCTTATTATATTTATCCTATCATATTTTTACTACAGCAGCTAGTCCAGTGTTTTGGAAGAAAATTGATAGAGTATTGTTCCAAACCAGTGTTGACGACGTGAAATGGACTAACCCACGTGACGGGGATAATGCTGTTCCTAACCCCTAAATTCGTCTGAACTATGTTGTTCACCCTTTACCTTATTCTTGTTCTTACCATCACTGAGAGAACTATAATGACGTTTCTCTTCTACTAGAAAAAGGATAACACAAAACCTTTGCTTGGTAAAGAAAAAATTTCCAACAAACTATATTTTTAATGTTACACTAATCAAGCAAATTGATAGGTAAAAACTGTGAAGAAAGCCATGGACAAACATCCATACTTTCTCTTTCTGGTATTGCTCGTCACTCGTTACTTCACGATTGTCATTTATTCAGTTCCTGAAGAAGAAGACGTGTTCCACCCCTTCACTCCCACTGTCACGAGATTTGTTAACCTTTTGAAACGAACCAAAAGAAGGTTTAACAGTAGAACCTTTTCCTTTCTCGTCTATAATGGAGTTTATTTCTTATAGTCTGCCGAGGTATTAAATATTTTTTGGAATAGCAAATTCCTTATACGTTGCTTTAATATATATTTTATAATACTCTCTTAATATTATCTCAGATAATCCAGCTACGACTACCTTTAAAGCAGCATTGAATTATTATCGACGAATGTAAGCTTCTACGAAAGTTAAACTTTAATTGTAATGCGAAATAAGAATACTCGCAGTACTTACATTGATAGCTGCAGAGCTTCGATTGAAGTACCCAGTATTATGAAATAAATAGATTTTTAGCTAAGTAGAGTTGTGGATAACTGTACTTAGCTTGATACATTTTGACCTTGATGAAAGTACGATAAGCTGACCAAAGACAAGGTTGGGTAGGTATCGGTCTGAGCCCAACCACTCTAGGGCGAAAGATTAGACTCGTTATTTTTTTTTATTTTACTTTTTGTATTTTTTTGTAGAGTCTGGGAGGGAAAGTAGGCGGTAGTTTACGGGTGGTTTTAATTAACTGACGTGATTTCAGGGATAACAGTTGCACCATAGTCGGTCAGCTGATTTTGTAATAGTTAATCGTCGTTTAAAGTATATAATCAATTTTGTCTTCAACCTCTTATATTTGACTATGAAATGTTGAATCTGTAATATCCGATAATTTGACCCCTTCAAGAGTACTTTTAATGATTTTCACACTTTACTTGAACACATTTTTGGATAGGACGGCAAACGAAGTGTCCAATCCGCGAAGGAACATTCGAATACGTTATGCGTTTTAAACTGGATTACCATTAACATCTGTGACTGTTTGGAATGGTGACTGTTTTGGACAATAATCTGTGTGAACAGTTCCACTCCCTCTAACCCTTCCAAACCGCGCGTAGTAGCAGATGACTTGGACAAACGTTTAATTCACATCTAACATATGTACTCCTACTTATTATCACAGTAGAAAATTACTAATGTACAGATTTCTCACGTAGTTTTCAGCTCCAACCTTAGTTTGTGAAAGTTTCAGTTTTAGGAGATTTGTTAATAACTTTGACTAGACCTTTAAAGGTATATACTATACAAACTACCTCATAATTTTTTATATATATTTCTACATTCCATTGTGAACATATCTAATAGTATAGTGAGAAACAAATTACAAAAATGCGATGTATTTATGTATATCCTTACATGACGACCACTTTCAATGGTACTCCTTTGTCTGCATAGCCTCCATTAAATATATTACATTCAACGATGCAGATCTTTGAACGAGAATTGTATGGATCTGATGAAGATGTTGAGTGCCATTGAATTAATTACTCATCAATGAACATTAAATAGTACAAACCTTTTCTAGAAATTTATAAACCAGAACCACACGAGAACTCCTGAAAGGAGTCATGTGCTGTTTTCCATTAACGTTGAAACTATTTTATTCAAGGCTTACAACAACAGAAGAAATTTCAAGTAACAACTATGATAAATAATGGTTGAGAAAATAATTTGTTGATGACACTTTGCATCTTTGAACCGACCATCAAGTACTTCAAACATTTGAGACCTTCTCATATGTTCTCAAACACTGATATACCAATTTATTAACGGACAAACCTTAGGATGTTTATCATTTAATAATATTTACTTTACTAATTGTGAATATCTTTTGTAGTTCACCCTTAATTTCAACCCCTTACGAATGATGGCTCCCTAGACGAGGATCATCATATGCAGGGACAATGAGGTCCTAGTACTCTCTACTCCCGGCCAACAGCAGCTGTGACTCACTCGCACTACCTGCTAACGCCAACTAGAGACAAGCAACGCACCCACTCCCGCTGTGAATCAACCGTCCTGGCGAGCTACCGACTTCCAGGCTTCAAACTATGGGACTTCCACTCAGGACATTTATCAAGGTGAAGTCGTACCTCATTACAACGCATAAAGACATACACTCACTCACAACCTTGGTATTGGTGAATTGGGTTCGGATCTAACTCGAGTATTGTCTGTTGCACACTCCATTCAAGAGACAAAGTATGATAGAAACCAGTGTTAACTTTTATGATTTTAAAACAAACTATCTGTAACGATGACTACGACCAGAATAGTTTATCTTTTATATCCTGATCACAACAATATCAAAGTCTTTAAGATAGACTTAAAAACAGTATTTTGTATATTCCCTAGTGTAAAAAAGGTGTATTCATTTTTACCTATTACAACGTCAGCTGGGAATAGGAGAAAGTCGACGCCTATAGCGTTTGAACCCCATTTGACGTAATGTAAACTGGGAATAGGAGAAAGACGACGCATTCGGCGTTTGAACCCCATTTTAAGATTTTAAATACCCTTTGAATTAGATATCTTAGCATCTTAAGTAATTGTTGACCTACATTTCATTCCTATGGAGTTCATCAGTAGTAGTAGCTTCTGTATTCCACGTGAACAACGCTGAAGAAGAGTATCATCCTACAAAGTATGCATACCACTTAAAGGAATGATATAAAGCAAAGACTAGTTCACAGTTTATTCTTACAGGAAATTCAAGCAGTAGGAGTAGTGATGAAAATCCATTTTCACATCCTCTTACAAGTCTTGTTCGATGTTTACAGAACTACTCTCGTGCCTTCTTACAAGGGAACCCAGAAGTTTCGATTCTATTTTAAGTATAATATAAGTTAATTATTAATGTAAGTATAATGTAATTTAATTTAACAAGTCACTAAATCTTGTGATTTGAATTGATTTCTTTTGATGATACGTAATACGTCGTGCCATATCTAGTTTTTAATTGTACTACGCAATCTTGATTCTGCTATTAAGACCCTATTGTAATTTACACCTTAGTGGATACTTGCGACAAATGATCAAAGCATTTGATATTTTTGCAATTGCCTTTCTGTATGTTACCATTGAATATGACATTGTTAGATATAAGTGACATAACTTTAAAATTCGTGAAGGATATAGTTGTTTGAACCAATACGAAGAGAACTGATGTTAAATAAAGATAAAGGAAAAACAAAGAATCCTTTAAGGATAATAAGATGGTTAGACCTTCTAGCCGCATGCTATTCTTTTTATCTCGATAACGATATCCTACCTTTATTCAACCAAATATACACAAACAGGTGTTATTAATTTCCAGTATTAGCTTTTATACGGCAGGTTACGTTTAAGAAGTGATAGTAAATAAGTAAGGAGAGGTAAAGACTAAAATTAACGGAGAAGAATACCTTCTTCCTTTTACACTAACTTTAAATATGATTTTTCGATCGTATTTCATGATTACACCTTTCAAGTAGTTCAACCCTTTCTAAGTATACGTTTGGAACTCTTCTGTTCCACTTCTAGTAAAGGTTGTTTCCAAAAACATCCTATTACCCTCCAGTATCAGAGTAATTCCTCTAAGGAAACCTTTTTGACTTTGTTCTTTACACAGTGTCTGCGCATTGGAGATAACGCCGATCTAGTCTTAGTCAATGTTGCTCTCATACCGTGTAGCACCAGCATATTAGTCACTTTCTTTTACTACCTACAACATAATACACATAACTGTTACGTATTCACTAAATAAAGACTAATAAAGTAATTGAATCTTCTACTAATCAAGAACTCTGACATGCAGAGTACAGAATGAAAGACCAAAAGGTCATTTCACCTTCAATTTGCTTAAGTGCACGAATTAATACAACGCTCCTTCATTACTTAACACACTTGACCCTATATCCTTTGCGTTACTCCAACCCTCCTGGGATTTTAAGACAGGACAAAACTTTCTTAACCTTTCTTCTAATATAATTATTAAATTAATATTCTATGCAACAGGAGGAAGTAAAAGCAACAAAAACTTCCTTCTCCCCCACGTATTACATCGCTCCAATGCATTTGCGGAAAAGTCGTTGACGCTCCATTTGGGTTACCTTGTTCGGTTGAAGGATGCATATCTTCACTTTCAATTATTATACCGACTTTGTTAGAGAATGACTGCCCTTCATTCTTGTTCCTGTTCTTGGTAATAATACATGTATATCACCAAATGTTCTTTAGTAAAACCTTTCAGTAATTTATCCCCATTTAGTTTTGTCATAACCGCTCTTTAGTGTGAACACGCCAAAGCTGAGGATATAAGATCGTTATGATCAATAAAGACGAGATGGTACAGCAGTCAATGAACCCCTTTGGTAACATTGGCCTCCCCTTTCTCTCTCAATATGTTAAAACTGGATCATGAGTTTTCTAGACATTTCTAGGAGTAATATTTTATGTCAAATATATGTTATCATTAATCTATACTAATGCAAGGAACACTTAAAATCTTAACTTTGAATCTCATTTATTTACATTTATGTAATATATCACGATACTACCATAGCATCAAGGACAAGATCTTAATTTTTTGTAAAGTTAGTAAATTCCATCCTCAGGACTCACGTGCAAGAAAATGTACAATTCTAGTATTTAGATACAATGTAAGCAAGCTTCCTCATCTGTATGCTCCTTCATATGTTTTCCCATTGAAACCAAAGAGCTCGGTATGATGTGTTCCTAGCCTTTAAGGCCTTTTGCTTGAAGCTGTATATTTGAATGTATGTATTCCTATTATATAATTATTCCTTTAGGTTCAACTATTGCTTCTGGTGATTATTTTTGTGTAAGGACTAATTAAAGGCACATGTATATGAATTGCATTTAACACTTGAATATGAACCCCCCTTAAAGACTCAAAGATTTCATTTCACAAAATGCTAGCTGATATAACAGCACAAATTGACTTCGTATATCTAATACTTCCGTCAAAATTCAGTGTCTCTGTGAAATAATAACAGTAAGAAGGGAGTTTCTTTTTCCACTTCTCCATTTTAAAGGAAAGGATAGATAAAACTCTCTTTTATCCAATCCCCACAATTTATTCAACAAACCAATGTTAGTAGTTGAACAAATGACATTTTAATATTCCAAGGCTTAATCCTTGTCTAGTTGGGTACAAATTATTTCACTTGCTCTTTCTTTTCACTCTATCACATTCAGAAATAAACACCGTTACTAATCAAATACATATGATTTCAAATTCTCATGACTTGATAAACAAAAGGGAACTTAGCCTTGTTTATTTACATTATATTCAAATTTGAATTTTATCTGCATTTCGTCTGAGTTTTATTTAAATACTTGCTGCTTAGTAGTCAACGTATTAACTATTTTGCAATTAAGTGTATGATTACAGACGAACTATACGTTACTGTTGCATTGCTCCATTGTGAACTAATGATGTTGATCAGTGATGTATCTACATAGTAGAAAACATTTTCTCAGTTGTCCTTAAAATCACAAAGCTATTTTATTGGCTTTATGAAATTTTTTAACTTTCATCAAGAAAGTTCTACACAAATATACATATCGAAAAAAATTCGCAGAAAACATCATTTCAAGTAAAAATATGATTCTCTTAAACATTTCGTTCAATTGTAAATATAAACCAGTATTTAACTTCTTATGAGGTTTAAAAAACCGTACAGATGCTCGGAACTCATGCCCGAAGGGCTAGTATGTTTGTTAAGTCTTTAACAAATATTATAATGTTAGTATGTAAGATTGTTATATGAATGTGTGACTATTTTAATGATAATTGTGTATTAATGCATTTTTAACATTACATGTTTCTGATGTCACACCACATCTCGAGTGGGGAATACGCTTGTACAACGCAAAAGGAGAAAACTTTTGTAATGCTGACCAAACTCCGGCTGCTACGCCAATCGCACCGGAAATAGTGGGAACAAGAACCACAATCTAGTCCAACTAACAGTCAATTACCTGTTCGGAAGCACAGGAACCTCCAATGCGTTTAGTATGTAAGTTTCTATTAGATGTAAGTAACATTTGGACAACCAAATAATACCTCACTATGTATTTAGTATGTAAGATTATTGCGATGTAAATTTGTGTCATTGTCTTAGTGCTCAGAGACCAGAGAAAGTTTTGTTCATAGTATTACATTGTAAATCTGTTCATGTTTACAATATCTATTTAGATAAACATATTTGACTTCAACTTTATACTCAATGATGGATAATTCAAGATTATTAACGTAATACTTCATGAATTGATAATAATTGTTACAATATTTAAACCAATCTTAATGATTCTATTGCCAAAAATAAACTGTAATATTTTCATTTTATCAAGCTTTTCAGTTTCAATTTTATCATATACAATTTAACTAGTTCTGTTGTTAGCTTAGTGCTCGGCACATCTATCTTAGCACAGTAAGTAAACCTTGCCCGGCTACATTTATGTCTGGCTCCTTCATTTCATTACACAATGACAACTTAGTTCTTTAACTAACAATCGCCTTGCCCAACGCATTCACAGCAAGCTATTAATTGGCCTTTTTCTTTCGTAAATTCAGTGGGAATTTCCACTNTTGCATCTGTTGTTATATTTACTCGCATTTCCATCCCATCCTTATGCAGTACCAAGAGCCCTGCCCCGTGAGCCTTAACTTCAAAATCATTTATATCTATCATTTTCCCCTCAATTCGTCCTGGGTCTTTAGTTTTGTCAACCTGCCTACGATTTCTTGTCTGCTTCTTATTCTGAGGATTTGGACATGCATAGTAAGTGTATATTATAGGGTCGATTATCATCTCATTGTTTATCTTNGCACATCTAATAAGTTTTGCTTGTTTAATTTCACAAAAGCAATCAGCCGTTTGCTCACATTTTTCCTTTTCACAATATTCTAATATTTGCTCACATTTTTCCTTTCCTCAATATTCTAATAAAATATTGTCCTGTACAAATAATTTATTGTGGAAACTAACTCACTGTAAAGTTCGCAAAAGGTTGCTTTCGAATTTTCATTCTCACCGTTCCAGTATGGTATCACGTCGTTATCATGGGACCAGTATCACCGGATCGGACACTTTAGAAAACACAAAGAGTAAATGAGAAGTCAGAATGCTGAATTTCGTATTTAAAATTTCACACAATATATTCTATCATTTTTACATTTATATTTCCAAATACATAATTACCAAAATTGTAGCTCTAACTCGCTGCTGTGGAGGTGAGAGAAAAGTATATCTCCAGGTATACTCTAAATAGCACTATTCACTCGTCACGCTGCCGATGTCCGTCCAAATATCTTCTCTTCTCCTCCAATTTGTCACTTTATATACGATTGTAACGAGGTCGGTCTTTGTGATGTATACTGGGCGCAGCTTTCATATTCTTGAAACATGGAAATGTTGTAAGCCAAGGTATAGCCACATCCTGTTCTTCAGGGTCGTCGCGTGGGATTTTGCTGACGTGAATGACGACTTGTTTACTAGTTCAGCTTGCTGGCCTCGAAGGATTTGATATCCTGGTTGCAACAGCCGTCCATGTATGGTGTCTTAGTCTGTATCTCCGTTGCCGTAAGCCTTGCTGACGTAATCAACCGGGAGCGGTTTACTGTCTGCGAATAACATCCTGTTTTCAATATGTTGATTTCTTGTCGACTTCCTTTGGTTCACGACAATGTCTTTAAAATAATAGTTTGTGAAAAATTAAATAAAAAGTTTTAAAGGCTTTAACACTATACAGAAATATTAAAGAAAAAGGTTTAAATTGTTAAACACTTAACACTTTGTAGATACATACTTTTGCCTACTAGTTTATTTACGTGTGTTTATTTAGTTTTAACTGTTCTTTCATTAAAAAAGGAAACACATTTACTTTTATTGTTCTTTTGTATTTCTCTGTGAATAATTGTTTACACTTTTTCTCATGCAAAATAGTTTGTGTCTTTCGAAGCACACACTCGGTTCGCATATCAAGTA
Source organism: Machilis hrabei (assembly GCA_003456935.1). Classification (NCBI taxonomy): domain Eukaryota; kingdom Metazoa; phylum Arthropoda; class Insecta; order Archaeognatha; family Machilidae; genus Machilis; species Machilis hrabei. Next base: position 37,197 of record KZ872419.1, read on the forward strand.
GTCTCATTATGCGAAACGTCGGCAAACGAGTTTTTTATGTATTGAACAACACGCAATCCTTTCACTGCCCTGATAATACATACTTCAACAAGTAACTGTTACACTCACTTCAACAAATGATTAAATAATGAAGAACTAAATCGTACATATTCTTTACGCACCATAACTTGTTGGGTGCTTTGAAATTCAAAGATAGATGATTATATTAATAATTAGTAGCACTTACTTTGTATGAAATAATTTCATTAACCATTGATTATTTCATAAAATATTCCATATATGGATACAAAGACTTTCAAGTACCTTCATTTATGGAGGGTAAAACAAATACGTTTTATTTAAATGTACACTGAAAATGTACAGGGGAAATCGCAGTTGTTGGGGTTCTCAATATTTACGGATGCTTACTGTACTTAGTAAGTTCCTTACAAAGTATTAGTTATTGCTTAGCATCCCTTAGATAACTTCTCGATGACAAACCTCCCCCCTTAGCCCCTTTTCGACCATCGAAAGGGGGTGAAATAAATTTGTCATTGTTATAAAGCTCCGGGCATAACCTCATTGGAATGTGTTTAAGCGCCTGGCCATACTTTTAATATAAATTATTTCAAAGCGTCGGGTATAGGTGTCAGGAAATTTTCTAAAGGAAAAGGTTTTAATCATTGGTTATTACTATTACAGGCACTGGGTATTCCAATTATTTATATAAAACGGTGAAAAGCGTCGAGCAGGATTTTTACTAGTGCTGGACATTTTCCTTGAATAAGCCTCATCATTTGCATAACAAGAAAGTCGAAGTTAATCACTCGTTGCTAACGTCAACTCTCTATGCTAGACTATTTATCAACAGGAGAGATTTAGAATNTTCATGAAAATAAAACATTTTGAACTTACCCTTCATACCGGGACTAGATCAAGAAATTTTGAATCATAATCTCAACAGATACAGCAATATTTAAACGGCTAGCCGGAAGAGTATGCCTTCACATCTC